>JBBPNY010000007.1:0-108239 GCA_038091165.1 Rubroboletus pulcherrimus
GTCTACAACGGGACGACAGTGCCGAGAAAGTCGTGCTCTCACTCTCTATGAAACCGATTGCGCCCGCGACAAGCACAACCGCAGCTGCCACGGGGGGAATGAAGCTCAATCCGCTGAAACCGGGCGTTAATCCGTTGAAGCGTCCCAACGTCTTCAAGACGTCCGCCGCTACCAAATCCTCGGATCGTTCTGATACCAGCAACGACAAGAAACGGCCGGCTTCTGCCATGTCTGCTGCCGAGCGTCTGATTTTGGAGGAACAGGAACGAAAACGACGAAAGATGGAGAGGGAAGGTGTTGTATCCTAATATTGTATCCTATTTTTTGTAATCCGTTTTCCTTGGACTTTTTCGTTCACGCTACGTGCACCGTTGCACGTCCTGCCGTCCAAGTGAAACCAGAGGCGGACAGCGCGCCGCACTGGACATGTGTCAGCTATCGGTCATGGGTAGGAATATTTCATATTACATCATTGCCAATAATTTCTTTTTCCCGCGTTGGTGATCGTACGATACTCTCGAGTGTCTCGCTTGATCGATTCACGCACGACTCCGTCAACAAACCTCGTCGATACAACAACGCAAGAAAAAATCCATAGACATCACAGCGTAGTACATGGATAGACATCTGCTCGAACGCTTAGCAGCACATCTCACAAGGGCAGCCTGGATTTTGCATTGGTCAGTAAAGAATGCGTACCGAACCACTGCAGGGAGACGTACAGACGATGTCCGCAGCGCACTCGCAGCACGCCTGCAAACGATGTCAGGGTGGGCAGTTAGGGGTAAACAATCGGCATCGTGTACCTTACAACACTCTGTGTGTGTGACGGCCAGTCCGTCAGTCACTCGTGTCTCGGAAAACCCACTGTCAAAATACGCACCAAAGCAGAGGAAGCATTCGAGGGCAGCCAAGAAACAGTCCTGGATGGGTAAACGTGATTTCAGAGAAATCGTCGTTTGTGACTAGGCGAATGGTGTACCTTGCCAGCGCCACCGCCGCGGAGACGCTTGGCGTGGTGCTCTTGGTGGTTGTGCGCGGGAGCAGGGTTCGTGACGCCTGGAAAAGTTGTTCGCAGGGTCGCCAGAGAAGGGGAAAAAGGTGGACATACTCATTTGGATGGCAGCCTGGGGCTGGTTAACGGTAGTCTTGTTGGTGGGTTCCATCGTCTTTCTTGCTTGTGAGGGTGCGGGAATGAGGAATGAGAGGGGAGGAAGCGAGGTGGGGCATGTTACTTAAATACGTATGTATTTGGTTTCGGTTGGTGCGCTGGGTTGATCCACGTGCATGCGCAGGTGATAATTGCTAAAGGTGGCAGCGCCACCTGTCCTGCCCTGCCATGAGCCGACATCTCGACACGCGGAGAGATTGGCAGTCAAGACATGACCGACGCACGCGCTCGTCATGGGCGATGCAGGCTCAACGATACCCTGCCGAGTAACGAGAACCAACGGTTCGCCTACACTCAAAATATATTATATTCCCACTCCAAACTCAGGTTGCGTTCGCCATCAGAAGATGGAGGGCCGTTTCAGGTAGTGGGCGGGGTGCGAGCAGATAGCAAGGAACCGGGGAACCGGCTAAATCCGAGGTGGTCATATTTCGATGGCTGGAGACGTCGACTCGCTCCTCTGATCACGGACATTGACTAGGCCGCCGCTCATTGGGATGGGCTTTGCTCGTTTTATTTTTCAGTAAGACCCTCAATTGCCTTTTTGCTAGCCACAGCTGCCGGTTGTAGAGCAGTCAGGCGATAACGTTACATACCGTTTTGCAGATTAGTATGGCGGGAGACGTCTCCGATTCGACCCGAGCGCCCGGGGAAATGATGACGGAGACGACCAGCTAGACCCAATGCGACGCCAAGGCTTAGCCCCGTTTGAGACTGCAACGAGGCGACGATGTTCTCTGTGTGATTAATCTTTAGGTGGATTTCATGTACCGTCCTAAAAAGCGCGGCCATAAGCCAAAAGGCCGATAAGTCGCCACTGCCGAATCTCTACCTGGCACACAACAAACCAACTCGGCCATGTAAGAACAGGCGCGATGCGTGACGGGATCTACCCGACCAATGCTTCATCTCGCTCTAATTTAGCAAAGAATCGGAGAGAGGTCGAAACCGCACCGCTTTCGTCCCGCACCTACCCAGAGGCTCGAAATGTCGCTCCGCATCCCCAACGGTTGTCGATCGGATGCGGCGACTGATTTGGATTTGCTTCCCAAGTCGATTTTCATGTGGAGGTGTCGGTTGCGAGGATGATGTCCTTCAAAAGTCATCTTGCTTGACTGCGCTGCAACCCAAAGCTGCCGAGCACAAGGCACTGCGCCACTGTACTCGAGGTGAACTTGCAACGAGTACGTACAAAGGCGTCCAGCTGCCCCCTGCAGGTTGAATTCAGTGGAGCGCTGTCATCCAACCCCGACAAGTCGTGGTATCCAAGGATCCGTGACGCCTGAGAGACTTGCGAGCTGGTCTTGGCATGCGGGCCTGTCGTCAGCTGATCTGGGCGAGTCGTTTAACTTATTATGTCAACTGTCACGAAGACGGCGACAGGGGAGATCGTTCAGAGACCACTCCTTATGTCATTGTGGTGCCCCTTAAGCCACTGCCACGCCCGACGGCATATATACTGTGCGCTCTCAAAATCACTGTGCACTCGAGATATCCCATGGGTGACTTCTCGACCACGACCCTCTCCGCTCTCCGGACTCTCTTTGTCAAGAGGGCAGTCCAGGGCCAGGTGCGTCTCACCCATTCCACCCAGCACCCCAGATAGGCTCATTCGACTTATTCAAGGGCGGTCTTCTGACCGGCCAAGATCCAAGTGCGTACAATGCCGCAGACCCCTTGAGGCTATGGGTCATTCAACTCGGTGCGTCAGAGCCAGGCCTTTTTTCCGTTGGCACTCATCCGAGGACTCAGGTGTCATCCTCGTGATGGCGCAGTTGCTCGGTTTGCTTCTGGGAAAGATAAGACAGCCCCGTGTGATCGCCGAAATCCTCGGAGGAATTCTGCTCGGTAATCTAGCTTGCGGCGCTCATCTGTTCTGGCATTCTCACTCTACGTTCAAGGTCCCACTGCCCTTGGACGGATTCCTGGTTTCACGAACCACATTTTCCCCGCAAGCTCGGTTCCATTTCTATCCCTTACCGCCAGTATCGGACTCTGTCTCTTCCTTTTCATCATTGGCCTTGAAATCGACCCTACTATCATCCGACGAAATGCTCGTTTGTCGGTCGCCGTATCTCTCGCAGGCGTGCTGCTTCCGTTTGCCATCGGGTGCGGTATATCTGTCGCAATATACCACAACTTCATCGAACCGTCAACAAACTTCAACTATTTCATGCTCTTCATCGGCGTGTCATTCTCCATCACCGCCTTCCCCGTCCTCTGTCGTATTCTCTCTGCGCTCAAACTGCTTGACACCACCGTCGGCCTCATCGTACTATCCGCAGGCGTCGCGAACGACGTCATTGGCTGGAGTCTACTTGCCTTGGCCGTGGCGTTTGTGAATGCGACGTCTGGTCTTACTGCCCTGTGGACCTTCCTCACTTGCCTTGCGTACACCTTGTTCCTACTCTTCCCCACTAAATGGGCATTGCGTTGGCTAGCAAGGAAAACGGGAAGCACTGTTCACGGTCCTACCATGTTTTATATGTCGGTCGTCATGCTCGTCCTTTGGGGTTCTGCCTTCTTTACCGACATCGTCGGCGTGAACGCGATATTTGGTGTGTTTGGCTCAAGCAGCTTTGACTTCTTGGGTGTTCATTCCCAATGCTCTTACCTCGCAGGTGCATTCGTCGTCGGCGTTATCGTTCCTCGTGAGGGCGGTGTATCCATAGCCTTTGTGGAAAAGCTCGAAGACATGGTTCAAATCATTTTCCTTCCCCTCGTAAGTAAAAGAGAAAATTCGAGCACCACTCCACTTTTCTCAATGTGCGTAGTACTTTACAATCTCCGGACTCAACACGAACTTGGGATTGATCAATACTGGTACGTGTCGGTACTCGTAATTTGTGTGCACATATCGAAATACCTGGTCAGGAACGGCATGGGGATTTGTCTTTGCCATCGCGATTCTCGATTTCACTGGTAAATTCACGGGTTGCTCACTCGCATCCAAGGCACTTGGTTTCAGCTGGCGTGAAGCTACTACCGTCGGTTCACTCATGAGCTGTAAAGGGTATGTTTCACTCGAACGATCGCTTATCATATCTTACTGTCCTCTAGTTTGGTGGAGTTGATCGTCCTCAACGTCGGTCTCTCTGCGGGAATCCTCACCCGACAAGTGTTCTCCATGTTCGTTTTGGAAGCGTTGATTCTCACGTTCATGACGACGCCTCTCGTCAACCTTGTTTATCCACCCAAGCACCGCACTTTCGGACTTGGCGCCGGCACCACCCATACGGCATCCAAGGATGACTGTGAACTAAGGAAATCCATTAGCGATTCCGGGGTCGTCGAGGATGAAGCCTGGCGCCATCGATTTGCAGTGGTGCTCGATGAATTCAATCACATGCCTGGGATCATGGCACTAACGAAACTAGTCCTACCACCCACCTCCGAGGATCCAGCGTCTCGGGGTAGGCAATCGACAAATGTATCTGTGAATGCGCTCCGTCTCATTGAGTTGTCGGAACGTACATCGACGATGATGAAATCTGCGATGACGGAAACGCTGATCAGTACGGATCCTCTGGTTGGTGTCTTCAAGATGTTTGGAGAGGAGAGGGATATGCCCGTTTCTGCTTCGTTGTCTGTCGTAGCGCACAATGAGTGGGCTGACGCCGTGGCCGGACACGCCCAGAGGCATGGTTCGCAGCTGGTCCTCATTCCGTGGATCCCGCCGTCGTTGGGGTCAATAGCGGATCCACCCGAACCTGGACCATCTCCTTCTCGCGGAGGAAAAGCGGAACCGAACCCGTTTGACACATTCTTCGGGCTCTCATCCAAGGACAACACTGCCTCGACGTTGTACTCGCACTTTGTTCGCGGTGTGTTTAGGCAGAGCAAGACGGACGTGGCGCTCTTTGTCGATTTGGGGGATAACGCAGGCACGAATGGTCAACAGCACGTGCTATTCCCGTTCTTTGGTGGCCCAGACGATCGAATTGCGCTGGAGTTTGTGGTGCAGTTGTGCATCAACCCGAGGATAAGTGCTACGGTTATTCGCGTTGGGAAGAGATCCGAGCAGCCTGTGATTTCGAACCCCGAGTTGGCCGTTGTTGACGAAAAGTCGGAGCCTGGGTCTCCTGTCGCGCCGGTTCGTGTACCTCTGTTCTTGCTCGAAATGCTAGGTACTGACTTGGGGCGCTGAATTAGTCACTCACCTTCTCCAACACCATCTACGGAAACCCGAACACGGCGTATCTCTTACAATCAGAGACGGCGGATAACTTGACGTGGTCCCGTTATGCATCGCCGACGTTTGAAAAGGACACGCACGCACAATTGCGATCGGCGCTCTCTCGGATGGAGTTTACCGATCTGTCACATGCACTCCCACTGCACGCGCTCGTGCAGCGGGCGAAACAGCTCCGTGAGACGCACCGGCGGCTACTGGTCGTTGCTGGACGTTCCAAACGGGTAGTTCGAGAGGGTCTTGGACAGGAGGTGGAGCAGCTTGTGAAGGAGCGCAAATATGTGGGTCACGAGATGGTGCGGAATACGGTTGGGGATGTGGCGACGGCGTTTGTCATGACGGCGGGGGCGCAGAGTGGGGTGATCGTGGTGCAGGCGGGGGCGGAGAGTGTAGTGGAGGCGTAGTAGATCCGGGGTCTAATATATCTATCTATATGTATACTTGTCAGTGTTGGTCTATCGGATATCTGATTGCGAAATGTTTGGAACAGTCGTACAGGACATATTATATGTTTTTTTTTATCATGAGACGGTGGTAAGTCCAGTTTCAGCTCTACTTCACCACGACGTGATCACTAGTGCCGCCCTAGTACCCACCGACGAACGTGCACGCGGTGATTGCACCGGCGTCGCGACGCAGGTTCATTTCGATTATCGACAGGGCTTTCCTTCCCATCATCGCCGTGTTCCTATAAACCCTCACCTCTGAATCGATCCACCATCGCGTCGGCACTCTCGCAACTCGTACGCTTCATTTCACCGCGCGTCCCAGCAACAAGAGCAAATCAAGCTCCCAACCCCAACCCCACCTCGACTCGACTTTTAGACGATGACGCCAACAGTCCTCCGCCGACGTCTCCTCTCCCGACGTACCCTCGCACTCGCCACCGCCGTTTCCACGCTCGGTCTCGCGGGGGGTGGTGGGTACTACTATCTCAACTCCGGCCCGGCATATCCCGCGTCGACCCGGGAGACGAGGCGGCCGCCTCCGACTTGGACGCCGCCTCCGCGACGGGCGATGCTGGATGCGCTTGAGCGGAGCGGGAGTGGACTCTTCAAACGGGAACGGGACGAAGAGGAAGAGGGAGAGGAAGACGCGTTCGACGTGTTGATCATCGGAGGCGGGGCAACGGGCGCGGGGGTCGCCGTCGATGCTGCCAGTCGAGGACTCAGAGTCGCCTTGGTGGAGCGAAACGACTTTAGTTCGGGTACGTTCGGCCCCTCTGTTCGCGTTTGGATCTTGAGGCTTTACTTCACGAAACACATCAAGGAACGTCGTCCAAGTCGACCAAGCTGGTTCATGGCGGTGTACGCTATCTACAGAAAGCGGTGATGGAACTGGATTACGAGCAGTACAAGCTCGTACGGGAGGCGTTGCATGAGAGGCGGATATTCCTTCAGACGGCCCCATATCTGTCGCACATGCTTCCGATCATGCTCCCCTTGTACAAGTACGGCTCAAACGCTTTCTTTCCACTCCTTGGGCATGTCCCATGACTGATGGGTGACGCCCACGACTTTTTTTCTTCTTCCAGGTATTGGCAGGTCCCTTATTACTATGCGGGGTGCAAGATGTACGATATATTGGCGGGGAAAGAGAACATGGAGAGCTCGTATCTCATGTCAAAAGGCAAAGCGCTGGATCTGTTTCCGATGCTCAAGAGCGATGGTCTCGTCGGAGCCGTCGTGTATTACGATGGTGCTTTGTTCTTTTCTTTCGAGCGGGTGTTTGTCTGACGCGACCCATCATCGTTCAAGGACAACACAACGACGCGCGTATGAACGTCGCGTTAATCATGACCGCCGTCAAGCTGGGTGCGACGGTCGCCAACTACTGCGGCGTCACCGAGCTCCACAAGAACGCGGAAGGAAAACTCGTCGGCGTCAAGGTCAAAGACGAGCTCACCGGACGGGAGTTCAACGTCCGCGCCAAGGTTCAATCCTTCCACTCTCATTTCCAACGCGCTCCCGCGTGCTCACATCCCCGGACAGGGTATCATCAACGCGACTGGCCCGTACGCCGACGCGATCCTCTCGCTTGACAATCCGTCGCATAAGCCCATCGTAAGACCTTCGTCGGGCGTTCACATCACGCTACCTGCTTACTACGCCCCGGCCCGCATGGGTCTTCTCGACCCTGCCACCTCGGACGGTCGCGTCATCTTCTTTCTCCCTTGGGAAGGCGGCGTCGTCGCTGGGACGACCGACACCCCTGCCAAAGTGAACGCGCAAGGAGAGGAAGTGATGCCTACGGAAGAGGACGTGCGGTGGGTGATTGACGAGGTACGGGGGTACCTCAGCCCGGATATCAAGGTCCGTCGTGGAGACGTGCTCAGCGCCTGGTCGGGTTTGAGACCACTCATTTCGGCTGCCGGGAGTGAAGGTGGGACGGAGGGGTTGGTGAGGAGTCATTTGGTGAGGGTAGACCCGTCAGGGTTGATTACGATCGCGGGGGGCAAGTGGACGACGTATAGGGCGATGGCGGAGGAGACGGTCGATAGAGCCGTGGAGGTGTTTGGGTTGCGAGACAAGGTCAAAGGGGGATGCCGAACGGCGGAATTGAGGCTCGTAGGCAGTGACGGGTGGAGCCGAAACATGTTCATTGGGCTCGTTCAGAGGGTGCGTTTTACCCCACGACCAATGTCGCCGGTCGATCCATCGATCCATCCCTGAATCTGCTGATCCGCTCTCCTAGTTTGGCTTGGACACGGATGTGGCGAAACAGCTCTCGGAAAACTACGGGGACCGCGCCTGGACGGTATGCGCGCTGGCCGAGCCCACGGGCGAACAGTGGCCCGTACACGGCGTTCGACTCTCTCCAAACTACCCCTACATCGAAGCCGAAGTCCTCTACGCGACGCGCCACGAATACGCCTGCACTGCCGTCGACGTCCTCGCCCGCCGCACTCGCCTCGCGTTTGTCGACGCCCAAGCGGCCCTTACGGCCCTCCCGTGCGTGATCGACATTATGAGCACCGAACTCGGCTGGAGTCACGCTCGTCAAAGGGAAGAGTACGCACGTGGAGTGCAGTTTCTGGGTAGCATGGGCCTCGCGCCGGGGTCTGTGTCTGGGTCCGGGTCGTCGTCGTCGTCGAGTGTGAACGCCATCGTCAGGGGGTGGTGGGGCATGTGGTCGTGGATGACGTCGTCGTCATTCACCGAGGGTGGTGGTCCTGGATTCTGGTGGCAGCTCGTTCGACCGGTGGGGGGATCGGCTGCTGTCCACCGGCCGACCGTCGTGCCATCTTCCTCCTCCTCGTTGAAGCCCTCATACAGTCGTGCCAAGTTCGAAGCGGGCGAGGTCGATGCGCTCAGAGAGCTGTTTGACCGACACGCCTCGTCACACGCACGGTTGAACAAGGCGGCTATACGACCCGCCTTGGAGGCATTCGCACGCGAATGGCCGGGCGCTGGGTACGACGAAGGGTTCAGAGAGGCCGATTACCGATATGTGTTTGCGCAAGAGGGGCTCGATGACCGGAACCGGACGGACGTGGATGTCGACGCGTTTGTCGAGGTGGGTTTTACACTTGGACTTTTGATCTACCTTGGATCTCTCTCTGTGTGTGTGACTGACTGGCGCTTTTTGTTGGCTTTTTTGGGGGAACAGATTTGTGGACAGTTGAAGGACGTGTCGATGATGAGCGTTGCCAAGGTGGCCAAGAAGGAGCGGAAACGGATTCCTGTCGAGAAGAGTGGTGGAGGTGTGTAGTTTGTGGGTTTGCCTTTTTCCCGCGATCTCGTGTTCCAAGTGTGTACTTGTCTGAATCTGTGTTCTACTCTCCGTGCGTGTAATCATACACACTATTTCCGAGTCCCTACACATAACTTGGATCACAGTCTCCCTTGCTCGCAGCTCGTCTGGGGACTTTAGATTTCATCCGGGGGGGAGAACCCGACGTGTCACAACAGTCCTCGAATGAAATCTTCTTAGCGTCCATCTATAAAAAAATACTCGTTTCTAATACGCTACAACAATATATCGTTTGCCAGTCCATAAAGTCGTTGGCGCTACATACGAATACGTATAGGATTAAAAACCATCCTATATTATGGTTTGGTCATCAAACAAAGCTCCCGTCATGGACCGTCATCATCACCTTCCGCAATAAAAAGCCGACAGATCACAGTCTGGCAGTACGCGATCGCAACTCGGCTTCGTATTCGTCCACCAACACTCGGCGCAAGACCTTGCCCGTGGGCGACTTGGGTACCTGCGATCGTCGTCAACAAAACGTTCCAGATCAACGACGGGGGCGGGTTAGATGAGAATGGGACTGACCTGCTTGACGACGGCGATACCGCCCCTCAGCCATTTATATCGACTTAGCGTCTCCCGGACCCACGCGTCCAGTCGCGCAACGACCTCGGTCGCACCGAGCGCCTTGCCATCCGACGATAGAACGACCCACGCCCGGGGGACGCGCTCGTCCGCCGTCCGCCCGCCGCTCACGCCAGCGACGGTCACGTCAATGATGAGCTTCTCGGGATGTCCGAACAACGTTTCCTCAATCTCCGTCGGGGACACTTGCATCCCGGAAATTTTTAGCGTGTCCTGTCGCCAAAGAAATCAGATCGTGTCCGGAAACGGATGTGATCAATGGATTTTTTTTTTCTCACCTTGGCTCGATCTTGAAAGCTAATACGAGACATCAGTCCAACAGGGGTCGTATCCATACTCGTGTGAAGAGACGTACTAGAGGACGCCATCTGCGTCTATGCGTATCCGATCGCCCGTGCGAAGCCACCCATCCTTGAATGTTTCATCAGTGGCCTTTTGATTTTTCCAGTAACCGAGCGCGACAGAGCCAGAGCGGACATGCAGTTCCCCAGATTCATTCAAGGCTGCCAGTCGACCATCTTCGCGGACAATGCGGGCTTCGACACCAGGTAATAGTATTCCGACGGACCCGGGCACGTTCTTGGCTCGTCCCTCGAGCATTCCAGGGACAGGCTTCGCGGAGATGGAGAGCGTCTGGAGAGGTGACGATTAGAATTATTCGTGAACAACGGGAGGGGGATCGTATCCCTACAGATTCGGACATTCCATACCCTGAATTTATTATCAGCATTAGAATAAGAAAACATCATCATCATTCACGCACCTTCATTCACCCGTTCCACACCAGGGAAACGTGAGCGTAGTTGCTCGGCAAGAGCAACAGGAAGATAGGCAGCTCCACAATTTATAGACTGAATAGTACTGAAATCAGCAGTTGGAAACCTGGGATGGTGCACGATTTGATGGACAAGGGATGGGACTAAAAATACGGTCGTAACACGGTACCTTGATTGAGGAGATGACACGTTAACACGAGCGACTGAATGCGTGGAGGGCGAGACCTACTTGGTGATGGAATCGAAATAAATTTCGGCATTCCATCTAGGCAGGAGGACAAGTGTTGCAGGCAATAGGAAGGATCTAAATGCAGCGATCTGGAGACCATAGACATGATGCATCGGCAGCACATTGAAAATCACATTCATGCCCCCTGGACCATTCCATACTGGAGGCTTTTGTTGGATTTGCATTAAGCAATCGAAATGTTGAACAAGAAGGGCATACATACGGGTTGGACTTTGAGTCCCTCTGCGGACATGACTAATACCTGGGAGAGAGAATCGATGATATTTCCATGCGAAATCATGACGGCTGACAAAAGAAGGATGCGAGTGAGCACATGCTAGTGATGACTCCAAAAGCGGGAGCTACATGTTTAGATGGGCAGGGAGTGACGGACCTTTGGGTAGTCCACTCGTCCCGCTGGAGAATGCTAGATAGGCAAGCGTATCGCTTCGGGCCCGCTGTATCGGTAATCGTGGTAGCCTGTTGTTTTGTGCGCGTGCGACAAGATCGCGATAGCTCGTACGGCCCTGGACATTTCCCTCTAGAATATATATGCGATCTTCCGGGAAGCCCGAAGTGAGTGCCAAATGTAGGAGGGTTGGGCTGACGAATAAGCGGGTGGGACCTGCGAGCTTGAAAGTGTGCTGGAACTCAAAAGGAGTGGAATAGGATGAGAACATGGTAAAGGGGACGGCCATCACGAGCAAGGAGTGAAGGAGGGCTATGTAATCCTACGAAAGGCGTTGAGCTGGGCCACGTGTGTGCGAATGAGAGGAATACCATGGAGTTCTCGGAGAGTAGGCCGACGAGTTCGTCGTTTTCGGGGCGGATTCCGAGCCCGCCGAGCTTGACATCACTAGCCATAGCAGTAGCGCCGTCGCGGACGGTCTCTAGAAACTGTCGGAATGACCGTGTGGCACCCGTGAGTGCGTTTACGTGTAATGGGTAATCTGGCCAATCGGCTTGGTCTGGACGATTGAAGAGGAAGTTGTGGACGTTTTGTGGGGGTGTTCTGGGTAAGGGGGGGAAGAGGGACTTGTAGTACATGCTGAACGACGGAGAGTGTGTTCGAGGGGAAGCTGTATGTCTGCAACTTCATTCTGACTGATGGCCTGATCTTTTATTGTCGCACAGAGCTGGGATTGCAACCGGGCCAACGGGTGGACGGCCGTGTAACCGGAGTACTATGGGAGTGTCGCCAACGTATATCACCTGCCTCTCCTCGTACCGCCGTACACATTCCAACTCTGGTGACATCCGATATCGGGTACTCCACCTCTCCCGACCCCGAGGACGAGCATCCCCAAAAAGATTCTTTTTTTTCCTGTCTGTCCCGTCATGTGAATCTGCCACGTCCTCGGCCGTCAGTCATACCTACGAATTAGCTTGCCAGCATGACGGGTCACATTCTGCCGGAGATCAGTCAAGTCGGCGTCCAGACCGGCTTCCGTTAGCCCCGACCTCAGGGACGAGGCATGATGCGAAAATGGACTCCGGCATCTGACATGCTTGACGTCGAAGCTGTCTCATCTTTGGCACCACCCCCAGTTGAACTGAGACACGAAGCGGCACCGGACCACTTCCAGTCATGCGTTTCAGCTGCCCAAGCATCGGGCAGAAAGATAGATTTGAAGCGTGCTCCCTGCGTCGTGTATCATATCGGATCCGAGTCTGACATGTCGTCCCGTCGGGCTGCATCACGTGTAGTTACCCACATATCAAAGTGATACTGCGCAGAACAAGTAGCGTTATACCGTTCGATTTACCCAAATCCAAATGCACGTCAAACCGCTCGATCGCCCTGTGTCCAGGCATAGTCTCTGTGAGGAACGTTCCATAGCTATAACGGAGAAGTTGATGGGCCTTCTCAAGAACCAAACCAAGAGAGCTCCAATGTCGATCAAAAGCAATATAACAGACAACAGATGGGCAGACACAAGCCTATCTGTGTACCATGGCACTTCGAGGGTTAAATATACAACGATCAAGCAGAACGTCGAACAAAGTTTGCCGTGTTGAAAACAGTCCCAAATTTGAAACTGGTGATTCTTCGCACGACTGATGCTCGTTCTCAGCCGTAGGTAGTAGCCCAAGAGCGCTCGCAGTCACAGCACGAGCGCAGAATTCGGTCGTGAGCATGAGTCCTCCAATTCGATGTTTTTTTTTTTTTGCAGGCCAAGCAGAGCCAAACACACTTCCCATGTTTTTCCCACGATAATTTTTGGGCAGTAGTCTCATCGACGGGCAATCGACGCACCTCGAGACACTTGTGGCCGCGAGGGCGTGAATGACTGCGATCCTTGCCTTTTGTTTCAGCATTTTTTGATCTTCAAGGTCTCAAATTTATGGCAGTCTTGTTGTTTAAAATTGATGTGTAGTCAAGTAGGATGAGTTTCGCAGAACGATTAGCATGCGTTTGATCAGGCACCAACCTGGACTTGGACACGTTTCAATCACACAACACTTGACTTCGCAGACTAGGGTTGCACTTGCACATGTCTTGTCTTGAAGTGCTCAACGTCGCCACCACCCAACACTGACACGAACAATCCCATTCGAGCTACAGTCACACCAACGATACCGGTTTCAAGTTCCTCTGTATTCACCCCCTAGCATGCCCCCGAACCTCAGGCAAAGACTCGCAGCTCTTTCCCTGGCTCCTTCGTCTCCTACATCACCCCTAAGCACTGCGAACCTGAGGAAACCCTTTCAACATCCTCGGAAGCTAGGATTCCAGGATCCGACTACAAGCGAGCTGGATGCGCGTGGAAGAGTTCAAGAGATCATGGGCAAGGTCATATTTCAGGCTGGTGTCGACTATGAGTAAGTGCCGTGCTTGTCCGAGTTCCGAAATCTCGTTTTCTTATCCAACTGACTGTTAGGACGAGACCTATGTAAGCCAAGACAACGCTCAAACGACATCGCCTGATCACCTTTGGCTGCAGGGTAATCATCAGCGCTTCAGCCCTTCCTGATCCTCATCAAGTGTCGTATGATGCCCTTCTGTCGTGCGTCGTCTCCTTGTCGGAATGTAATCAATACCAACAATAGGTCATTCAGCCGCATTCTATCATACCTTGACCTCTATGGTGCGTTCCACGGTGACCTGTATAGGCTACCTGCTCATCTCCGGCAGTGGAGTCCGATTATACCGTAGTATTCTTTGCTGCTGGGGGTCGACATGCTCCCAGCTGGAACTGGGTATGGAAAGCTTACCGTAGCCTCAGTCGGAAATATCGCAAGAACTTGAAACGTCTGGTGAGTCTTCGTGTGGCTCGTTCTTACGTCCCTCCTAACTCGACGCAAAGTATATCGTACACTCGTCCTTCTTTTCCAAGAGTGCGCGCTTCCTCGTTCTCCTCCCATAACGTAACTCATGTCTTTCAGTGCTCTTCTCCTTGGCCGGCGCCATCATAAGGTCTGTATTCGCCCTTGAACATAGTTTTTGATCATTTTTCTAACTTGTTCGCAGTCCCAAATTCTTCCGCAAACTTGTGTACATCGACACATTATCGGAACTTGCATATCATGTCCCGCTGACACAGATTGACATTCCGCCGGCGGTATATCAGTATGTTTTCCATGCTTTCATGCCTCTTACGGAGGTCTTAAACAAGTCATAAGAGAGAACATGAAGCACGAGAAGCAGATCAACCTACCTATGCCCATCCGCGCGAGTGTATTCGGCGTGCCACTCGAAGAACTGATGGGATGCGATGGCGAGAAGGGGGGTATTCCCCGAGTTATCAAGGACTCGATCCAATACATTCGGGAAAGTGGTGAGTTCAAGGTGTATTGAGCGCACTTCCAGTCCTTAGAATTCCTCTTCGTAGGCATGAAGGAGGAGGGGCTATTCAGACGGTCTCCAAACTCTGCCTTGCTGAAGCAGGTCCAACAGGCTTATGACAGAGGTGTGTTGTAGTTTGTGTCCAGAACTGTCATCTTGAGTCGAGTGTTACCCAGGCCAGGTTGTTTCTCTCGAGACGTTTGACGACCCCTATCTAGCCTCTGTTCTTATCAAGAAATACCTGCGCGATCTTCCTAATCCTCCCTTTCCCGAATCACTCTATCCTGTCGTTCGGCAATGTCCTGTGGTTTCAAGCGATCTATCCGACATGGCTGCTGTCACATACATCCGAGATACCCTCCTGCCGCAGTTGATGCCGTGTGTATACATCCTCCTGAGCCATGTCCTACGTGAGAGCGACGATGTTACCTATACGTATTCTGCTCACAGTGTCTATCCAGACCTCCTTCACGAAGTATCGTTGCACTCTTCAAGCAACCGCATGGATGCACATAACCTTTCTATTGTCCTCTGTCCTAATCTCCTCAAGAGTTCAAACCCCATGCGAGACGTCATGATGTGTGTAGTTCCCGGAGGTCCTTCACCAATCAACGACCCGCCGTCATTATCGTCTTCCACGACCTCAGCAACCACTCTTTCCAGGTCGTCAGATTCCTCTTCTGAGGGGAGCACTACCCTAGGTGCTGTCATCAAACTTTGCATCCAGCGATACTACGAGATATTCGATGAAACCAAGGATCGCTCTGAACCTGTATCATCCTCAAGACACCTTTCGCGATCACCTTCCCCACTATCCTCTTCCGGCTCGTCGGCGTCAGCACCAAAACCGCTCCGACCACTCTCCCTTGCGGTTGATGATGAGGACAGCATCGATGATGCTATGCTTGTCATGCCGATTGGCCCGGCGGGCAATCCTGGGTCTTCATGGCATTCTAGCATCAAGGAAGGTCGAGCACCGAACACCACGGCGAATCCGGGTACCGGAAATGCAGGCAGCTCCATGTTTCCGTACCAGCCCCGCCAGCGCAAGACGCCCGCTGTCGGCGTCCGGTCCGTCCATAATGACCACAATGGTATAAGCTCCAACTTTGCTTCCCGCAGTCAAGCCCGGTCTACGCTGAGCATCGAAAAGATCAGAAATGGACTTGGAAGTGGGCGAGGTTCCATATCGATTGGGCGAGGAACCTCACGGAAGGCGTCTGGGTCTGGAGTGGAAGCTATGGGGATCACTGCGGGCGGCTTCTTCACACCGCCCGGCACGTCTTCTACACCGCCTTCCCTTTCGGGGCAATCAGAGCTTGCTCAGAGTTAGTCGGCGTCACGGCATCCGAGATATCTCGTCGTGCGATCTCTATCATAATATTTATGATTCCATTTTCTTGTCCTGTTGTGTCACCATCTATGTTGCCGGACAATCTATCCTTTGCGTCGTTTATACTCAGATAGCGCTGTATATCAGCTTGCAGTGGTATGTGGGCATTTCAGGATGGTTGCGACTCTACATGAGGATGCGGATGTCTACTTGATTGATAAGTTAGTTGAATTTGGTAATTACTTACATCATAACGTGGAAACGGGTCGTTCAATGAGTCGTCGATGCATCTCTCTAAACGGACTGGATTGTACGTTGTTTTCATCTTTGCGAGATCACAGCTGTTCTACCCCTCACACCGTAGCCAGCGACACGGAGCTTCTGGCCAGGAAGACGTTCAGTCCAAAACATCAACTAGCATGCACCTTGTATCGCCACTTTGGTAGAACCGTGATGCTGTATTTCAACGACGCTGCTGGTTCATTCACACTGCGTGGCTATCAGTCAAGACAGAGCCTCGAGCCTGCGGTCAGGCCACCCCTGGCCTCGTGGTTTCCATGAATGTCGGGTATATAACCGCTTGCTCCCACTCTGAGCAGCCCAAGGGACTTCAGCATCAAGTAAACGATACAGCAAGGCAAGTTCCTTACTCGGAGCAACAGTAGGCTCCTCCATCATGCATCATGCATTACCGTTCACTCACGATCTTCGCACCCCTTTCCAACAGAGTCATAAACGTTTCAAATGAGCGAAGCGTCGATGGACAGCGCAGCGCCACTTATCCTCAATGATCTCGGGCTCCAACTGCAGACGACAATGCCGTCTGCCATCAAAAAGTGGAACGGAGATGGTGCGAGGTGAGGTGATAAGATAGCTTGCTTTGCTTTGCTTTGACGCTCATACCGTGGGTGCTAGTAATTGGGTAGCGAGCACCCTCAAGGGCTCGCAAAACAAGAAACTGTTGACGTCGGATTCAGAGGCGTGGGTCTGTGCTACCGAACGCGGGTGCGGGGCTGACTGGATGCATTCAGTCTTCCCAATGGTTGGGCGAGGATCAAACATCCAGACTCGGGCATCTATTATGTCAATGAGGAGAGGGTACGTCGAGCTGTATATGTCTAATAACTGTGCTTACATGACATACCAGGGTTTGTCCACGTCGTCGGATGTACTCCAGTGCAAAATGCATTACCTGATCATGGAAGGTGCCGACATACTTCACAGAAGCACTGCATTGCAAGCTTTGCTCGAAGACCAAGACGTTGATTTGGTCTTGGATGTACAATACGTCGAAGGGGCTTTGATGACGTCTTATTATTGCGTTTCTCACGTTGAGCGGCGTGTCTTTTGGCTCGAAGGTATCGGGCACGAGGAGGTGGATATCCCGTGTACATCAAACAAGTGCACAAATTCCAAGGGTTCGAGGGTGCATTGTTCGTTCATATCTTTTGGTCCATTGTCTTTCTGGCTGACTATTTCCAAGGTATCGAGGCGCAATACTGGTGAGCCCATCCGTCGGTGAGCGACTACAAGATAATGGAAGGGCGGCTACTAGGAAACATTGTGAACTATTTCCAACGACCTTCACGGTGACCGGGGACGTCACTGGTGAATTAAAAGACGTATTACTACAGGCTGCGGCAGGTCAAGGAAATGACCAACTCCTACTCTCTCACTCTCACGCGACCGTCCATACAGATAGGCTTTTAGTTAAATTTTCGACATCACCGTACGACAAGAGCGAACTAGCGTGCATGCTGGATATAGTCAAAGAGATCGAAGGTGGGGGATCGTCTAGTTGTCTTAGAAGCGCACCAATCAATCATATGTAGCAAACGTCCGGGAAGGGAGTGGCCATTCCGCTTGGATCATTGGTACGCGCGATTCGATTTTCGTCAATCGTCATCTCACTTGGTTTTCCTTCCAGCAAGATTCATGGCTCTCTACAGTAAGGCAATCGCGAAATTGTGGTGCTACCATTCTCATCCCGAATCTTCAATGCATATAAGATGATGGGATGTTGAAAAGCTCGTATGGCCAAAGCGATGATTATTTCGATATCGACGATACAGAGCCAAGCATTGGCCCTTATCAACGCCCTGCTCTCCTGGCCATCGTCGGGCCGCTATTTCTCCGGTCTCCTGATGTGTACGCGGCGGAGTTGCACTCGTTTCACGAGAGCTTCACCCTGGCACGTTGGTCGGGCTTTGTCCACAAAGTTGATCAAAGCATCCGTGACTCCAACCTGCTGGTATTTTCGTGCCCTTCTTGCTTTCGTTTTCTGCAACTCCTGACGCGTATATCTTCTGATAACAGGCGACGGTGCTCCTGAGCACGAATATGGGGCTCCTCTCCTGGAGTGAGAATGGCAAGACAGACGGGATTGAATCACCAACAGCCGAACAGATTCTGACGTACATTTCGATCATTTGCACCGTTGGGAGCATCATAATTGGTCTCGCCATCTTTAAGCAATATCGCGCCACAGGCGCTGATACGCCATTACGAGCGGTAATGCCAATTACTATCGACTTTCCCACTGGGCTTACCTCTTACAGGTCGTGGTGCTGAAACGTCTCTTGAAAGAGCCACTCGGTCTAGAAAGACTCGCCATCATATGTAGTCTTCCATATGTGTTACTGATGTGGGGGTACGTAGGGAATTCTAACAACTACTGTGTTGGGCTGAAACAGTGCGGGACAGTTTGATTGCGTTCCTCGCGGCCTTTGGCATCATCTTTTACAAGGAAACAGGTATTCAAGTTCGCATCCCTGTCACCGTGGCCCTCTTCTTCGTCTTCCTTTGCCTGCTCTTCTGCGTGTACACTGCCAAACGACCCGAAAAGGAGGAACAGAAGCCACAGAGGCGATCACGCGAAGATAAAGCCTCCTTTTCCAAGGTCTAGGTCGAGGAAGCAAGGTCCGGCTTCTGCCTTGATACGCCCGTGTCCTTAATTATTCGCTATCGCCAACCTAACCTGACCTATTTCCGCATGCTTCTTTATTTACCTTGGCAGGACCGTTGTTCGTTATCCTTTCTTGCACCCCCTACCACTTGGTACTTGCATTACAATGTACCTGACTTATTTTGAATTGATCGCAGGTGATCAATCTCACGAGCGCTCCGCACCTCGTGTATGCCACGCCCCCACCGATGACGACAGTCCAAATTTGAACGGGATATTTCGTCACTGGCATATTGAACGACAGGGGGGTGTTGGGAGCATCCCTCGTTTCAAGTTCACAGTGGGAAGCAGGAACTGTCCCGGTGACAACATACTGTGGTCCTCAGACTCAGCGTGCGCGTTTTCCCCGCCCCTTTGTGACCTATCGACAAGGGGCGCAAAGATGTCCACCGATATAGCGCTGCCACAGGGGACTCAAGTTGGTCTGGGGACCAAACTATCTACGGAGGCAAACCGCCGATATAGACGGTCTGGTCACCAGGTCATCGGCCTGCCTTCCTTGGGCAGTCTCGCTCACACAAGATGCGTTGTTGATACCGTATTTAAGTAGGATGTCTCTCCCCCCATCGAGTCTGGCACGTCTTCCTTTTTTGTGTTTCTGCGCCATCCCACAGTGACCATCCACGCATGACGCGCGACCTACCGTCGTACAACGGAACTCTTCTCGATCAGCGCTTTGCAGACGAAAAGCAAGGTTGGTCTGGGTACGTGTGTAGGGCGAGCAACTGTTTAGTTCCGTCTATCATGACACGTCCGTCCTAGATACGTGGAATGGGAGAAATATCCCGATAAGAAAGCGATTGCAAGGGCCATTCTCGAGACGCACCAGTTCACTCCGATCCCTGGTCAGTACCTTCCCCTCCCCAACCGATATCGTTCTCATCATCGTTTTTTTCTTTAAACCAAATTACTTAACCCAAACCCACGATCATACGCACGGGGAACAGAGTTCCAGTTCGTTCCTCTCCCGAACACGAATCCGGTCTTGATCGGACATCGTTGGAAGGAGTATCACGAAGCACTGGGCCTCAAATCGATTGTGGATTTCAGCTGGGAAACGGTACAAAAGGAAAAACCGGATCTCATTCATCTGTTGGTGAATCGCGCCTCACCAAAGTTCCTCTTTTCACTTCTTATACTTAACTTCGTTTCGCTGTGCGTGGGACAGGACTTTCCTTACAATGGTGAAACCCGTCACGATCAGTTGTTGCAAGGCAAGATCACGGACAACAGGTACCACTTGTACGTCGTTTTTCGCCGTCGGGGCGGGTTGTGCAGACGTGCGATTCCAATTCCATTCTCTTATCAGCGTTCGGAATCATGGCGGGGTACCCGACGTGATCGACGAGGACCTATTCAGGCTTGACATCGGTGGGTTAGTCAAGAACCCAGTATCGCTCTCCCTGAGAGATCTCAAAGATCCGGAGAAGTTCCCGTACGTATCCTTTGACGTACCGATCTCCCGGTCGGATGGCTGACCGCGGTGATAGCCAATCGGAGGTTACCGTTACGTTGCAGTGCAGCGGTACGCGCCGAGTCGAGCAGATCCGGGAGTATCCTGGCGACGGAGATGAGCTTATCAATGCCCCTTGGGGCGAAGGCGCCATGTACGTCCTCGACAGCACAATACCAGGAATAGACCATGTTGACCATGGAAGGCTGTGACAGTGGCACTGCAGTGTATCGCGGTGTACCTCTGAAGAAAGTCTTGAAGAAAGCTTGCGGCGGTGTCCTGCCTGAATGCCAACACCTCGAGTTCATCGGGGCGGATACGTACTTCAAGTTAGCTTCTGGTTGTGGAGTTTCGTTCCCCAGGCGGATGTTCTGACGACTTGGCAGGAAAGGTGACGTGTTCAACTATGCTGTGTCAGTTCCATACCGGAAAGTCCGGGCGAATGAGGAGGTGCTTTTGGCATGGGAGATGAATGGAGAGCCCCTCCCCAAGATGCACGGTGCGCCGTTGCGCCTGGTGGTTGCCGGATACATTGGCGCTCGTAGCTGCAAATGGGTGTACGAAATCAACGCGCTTGCTGAGCCGAGTTTGGGGCCTGTGCAGGCCCAGGAGTACCTCTATTATACATCGCAAGTTCGTCAACCTTGACTTTTCCCAAGGAGTCGACCACCTGACGCCAAGCACCTATCCAGATAGGCAAACAGAATTCAATGTACTCCAATGGGTTTTCGATCCAGCAGATGCCTGTTTCGTCTGTATTGGTTCCGTGGAGGTGCGGAGAGTTATGCTGATGTCGACCTTCTTTACGTAGGAGTGCTATCATCTCCCCTTTGGATAAATCCATTATAACCCACGACGGATCCATCGAATTGAAGGGCTGGGCCTACAGTGGTGGCGGTAACTGGGTCGAAAGGGTAGAGGTTTCTCCTGACGGGTGCGTGTTTTCTTTTCGCAGGAATCTTTCTTGCGGTCATGCTCATGTATTTTCTCTAGCGGCCACGTTTGGTACGCCGTTGACCAAGATGATATGACAGAGAAGGTAAGCATGTGAGTTTCTTGATCCCTCGTCGATTCTCAGGGTACTTGCAACCCTTAGCACTACCATGCCTGGCGACTCTGGAAGATAAAAGTACCCGTCGACGCTGAAGGTTGGCTTGAGTTCTGTGTTCGCACATGGGATTCTTCGAACAATACGGAGCCTACCTTTGTTCGCTCTGCATGGAAGTATGTTGCAGTGTGCTGTTAACTGTCTCTGAAGGTGGTCTGACAAGCCTGTGACTGGCAGTTGGGACCTCCACGTCACGTCTTCGTGCCATCGGATCAAACTCTATAGCGTCAATAGGAGAAAGGCTGCGACGAGAAAGAGGCTGGACGAATTGGCAGCGAGAGGTGAAGGAATAGAGCCATTGTCCAGGCCACTCGAATATGCTCTCGAGGATCACGACGAGTATCTGGCTGCACGCCGCAAGCACCCTCGTGAGCCACTGAGTTAATTTTATATAGCAAGTTATGTGCCGCAAAGAACTCTGGAGAAACAGTCCACGCCAAGATCTGATCGTATGTATGTATCTAGGACTCTATCTTTCCATGTCAGTATCCTCTCGATGTTACACTTTGACCCACATCCACCTCTGTCCCTCCTCCAGTGCTACGACCCCTTCTAAATCAGTGAATCCTGTTCTGGAATACAACGCGCGCCCAGCGACGTTGTTATCGTAGACGAGCAGAACCACAACTTTCTCAACGTCCCCACTGCTTTCACTTGAGAACTTGATGTCGACGTTCGTTCGCGCCCATCCCAGACACGCGTTTACCAATTCGGCTCCGACACCTTTGCCCCTATGCGCAGGGTGTACCCACATCCCACACAGGCCGTACGTCTCCCAATTGGCACCCACTCCGGCTTCCTTGAAGGGGGCCATGATGGAAGGGATCATCATCACCTTCGAGGGTGCCACTATACTCGCTATCCCTATCCATTCGCCCATCTCCCCCGCATCATTGTCGAGATCTCTGCATTCATGCGAAGAGGCATCATCCAACACGGAAGCGACGAACGTCTGCACCAAAGGCGAATCGAGGCGCTGTCGCCAGACGTCTTCTGAGAAAGCCACCTCGCATGCGTAGGTGGAGAGAAAGGCGTGCGGATCGATTTGGAGCGACGCGAGTCGGAGGGTTATGTATGCGGCGAGCTGGGATGGGGAGATGGGTTGTTCGATGGGGGATACGGTGTAGGTCGGCATTAACAGAGATGTCGATGCGGTTGAGTCGAGCGACGTTTCAGCACGTTCCTAGTTCGCGCTGTCAGGATGAACCGACGAGTCATCATGGTGTGACTCAGATCCATACTTGAATAGGGATTGGTTGGCTCGAGGCAAGCTCGAGGTGTATAAGTACACGCGCTTAGTCATCCCTCCACTCGAAGGCGTGCGTGTCCCACTACGGGAAAGCCCGCTCCAATCACATTCCATCCGGTGTCGTGATGGATATGATCATCCATCTTCTGTTTCTCTCTCTCTCCTTTTCTCTCTTGGTACGTTGCTCGTTCACGCTCTGTTTTGTGTCCGATTAGTGTTTCTGTCACTCTGGGCGGTTTCCACGAGGAACTTATCTGAACCGCGCTTACTAGTACTATGGAGCACTCTTGCACATGATCCCACCAAACGCTGACCGCAGGGACGATTGATTGCCGAGGGCACCGTGACAATTTATGTATTCACTCCCGCTACTTGGCCTCTCAAGTTCTGATCGCGCGGCGAGGCTATCCAGATGAATGAATGTATATTCGGATTTATTACCTCCCGTACCCTCGGCTGGCCTGCGAACCGCGGTGGAGTTTAGGATGGGAATTCCGGGGAACAGGTGCGTTGGGTTCCGGCGTTCCCGAAGGTTCTGGCCAACTGGCTGTGCAAGATTGGGTCGAGGGAAAACAAACGGGGCCAGTTATTTATGTCGATCCCGATGCCGTCCGGCGTAGGAGGCTGGTACTTTTGCACGTACCCACTTGCTGTGTGCATATCACGACCGGAGACAACGAGCATATAGGCGCCGAGGCTTGTCCGTGCCTCTCCGCCATCCTCTTAGTACGCGGCTACACATCCAATCTCCGGCTCTTTGCTGGCCACCCAACTACCGACGAACTCCAATATTTTACAATCCTTTTGTAGAGGCTGCTAGTGCGGTGTTCATAACAGGCAGACGTAGTCGGAAATCCAAAGCGCCGCACATCCAATCTCCGGTTCTTCGCTGACGGCCACCCAACTGCCGACAAGCACAACTCGGACGAACTCCGAACAGCGCAGGGATAAGGTTTTTTTCGAGAGACACTGCTCACAATTATTATGCCACCCTCACTCCGCGCACTCACATGCATCTGGGAAGTGCTGATGTATTATCATATCGACAGTGCACAATGGTGTGCAGAATTAAAAACCTCGAATACAAGGCTGTCTAGTATAACGCCTACAAGTCCAAGTCCTCCAATCGATATCTCGTTGTGGAGGTGTGGAAGCGAACATATCCGGCAGTGTAATGTTTAAGTGCTTCACAAGCTTCTGAAGATCGCTCCAATATTTTTACAGTCCTCTTGTAGAGGCCGATTGTCGTATCTGTCAATTCACCGAATGTTTCCGACTTTGGTTTGTTGGTGCGAGCAGCTAGCGTGGAGATCTGGTTGGTCGTTTCCCCCACTCGCTCTTCCTTGTAAAAGGATAATACATCGCTAAAATAGGTCATATATAAAGTGTCAACCTGAGACAGGACAAATTGCGCACTTGACGTTATGGATGAGCAGCGTCATCTCTGGGATCGCTTGAATGTAGTCATTCAGGGGGATTTCTCTCGGGAACACCATGAATGCGTAAGCTTCCGCGACACCAGACATAACTCGCTGATAAGTAGGATATTGTTCTGCAGCGCTCGAGATCTACTCGTCATCGTCAGTAACATGTTCTCGAATGTAATGTCAACGGCGATACCTCCATAGATCCCGTTTCGTGCTCCAGTAAATTGGCAGTAACAAAATTCAACGTCGATGTGGTGATCAAATGCGAGGCAACCGTCCGGTACAGGTCCGAGGCCCGACGGAGGATATCTGCAAATGCATCCAGAACACCATTCCCCTGTGGTTCCTTCGCAACGAATCGGTCATTGAACTGATAAATGTTGGGCATCTCTGCTACGAAACGATTGGCCGCGTCATCCACGAAGATGGCGCACGACGTATAGAGTGCGATCCATATTTGGGTCGGACGGTGGGGGAGATGTACGCCAGCGGTTGCTGCATAGACGACCCCCTCTCGCAAATACGTGCGTACAGACGGATCGCAGTCGACTGGGTAGCCGCGCCGTGTCGCGTCATCGATACATTCCTGGTACAGGGCTTCGTCAAACGGGGTGATCTCGTATGCAACATGACATTGCTCGAGAAGTGAGCAAATGTTTTTACGTGCGGTCTGAATCTGTCAGGAGTGTTAGTCGACGAAAAACCCCTTCAACCTCTTCCTTACCAGTTGCATGTCGAGTATTGGAGTTCGTTGGTGAAACTGTGAGCTAACTTGGCTCGCTCTTATACCCAGCCACGGCGCTATTCCATAATCACCGGTGGGATTAAGTACGTTCAGAGAACGTTCATCGCATCTCACGCATGCCCTCGGGATTTTAAGCGACTATGCTAGCATCCGGTTAAGAAGGAAGAAACACGACGACGTCTACGGTTCGCGGTCCGAATCGCCACATCGCGCACGCTAATGGCAGATCTTGGCCCATGATTCGCACGTAGCGCCGTAACCAATGTTACCAGGTGTATCGTATATCACATTTGCGCTGCCTAGCTGCCGTACAAGTGAGGGTGAAAAGGGGTACATAACGGAGTCGGTCACACACCAGATATGAAAAACACAGCAATTTGATCAAGCTGAACCGCCGGCCACGCTACCGGCACGGCGATGCACCCAACCGGAAAGCAGACGAAGACATCCGACTGGCAAGGCCGCAGGAAGGTTCTTCCGAGGTTGCCCCTACGGTTTTTTGTGCAACTCAGGCTGATTGATCTGCCCGTAATTCGCCGACAGCGTCGCTCATCGTGAGAGGGGTCCTTCTATAATTGTTGCACGGTTGTGGGGAAGACCCGACAAAAATGGATGAATGCTAAATCTAGTACCTGCCCAAAGATAAGCTGCTAGCGCAGAGTCGCCTTATCAGTGATCACCGTGATCCGCATCCTGGGACTCCATGACCCTAAAAGCACCCGGTGAACGGCGGGGCCTCGTTAACCGGAGAATTTCAGCTTTGTCCAGAAGTGGCTGTGGAAAATAGACACTGCACCACTCAGCTTTTGGTCGTGAATTTCATGGCTCGACAGCGAAAACAAAGAAGCTTGCTCACGAAAGACGTCATCGTTGGCTCGGTACCTGGAGCGTTTATCCCGGGGGATTCGGACCGTTAGCACGGCATTGCAAACGGCGCGACACGGCAGGAGACTGTCCCTCGAAGCATATAACACAGACAACGAGACGGCACAAGGTGCAGTGACTCGACCCATCCATACAATTATGCAACCACCGCCATCTCCAGTATACGCATTAGGCTCTTCGCCCGCTAAAAAGAACAAGACGCAGTCACAACGAGAGTATCGATCCAAAGAGACGGACGGTTTCTCAGAGCTCCGCGATGCATTACTCCTTGTGGATCCATTCGACACTCCATTAGGTAGAGATGCCACACGACATCAGCTGCTCATCACAGGTCAGTCATCAAAGCTTCTGGGTGGGACTTGTCAGCTGAGGATCAAATGACAGCCGCAAAAAAGCTGCGAAACCTCGCTGACGAGAACGAAAACCTTGTATTGCGATTATCAGCAATGCCTACCACTGGTTCACACGAACCAGAGACAACAATCCCGCTTGGGACGACTGCCCGTTGGTATTCCTTTTCCGTAAACATGTCAAGTTTACCATGGGAAATCTTCATCTCCAGAAAACGTTGCATGGTCAACACAGGGGTATACGGCGAATCACTTACTATCAATGACCTCGAACCCTGTTCCGCCACTTCGAGATTACGAGAATACCATCCCCGGATGGTTACAGAACCCGCCTTCATTCCAAGCGCACGGGCACCAACCATACAACATGGCGTTAGGCTCGTCGGTTCGGGTCCCTCCGGTGGCGGACATGCGGCGGTTTCACTAGCATGTGCATGTGCTGAGGTGGTACCGCTTATGTGTAGATAGCAAACTGTAGCATAGCACCTATCGCATGATAGTGAGGGTTTTCATTTTTAGTTGTGCTTCGTAACATCGGACGCGCCGCGTAAATATGTCCGGAGCGTAGGTTTGCGAAATCGAGCGCTATCGCGAGACGCACGACGAATGGTAACTTGGGGAGGTCCGTGGATAGCTGCAAGCAAGGTAGTGATGTGATTTTGACGCGGAAATACCCGGGTAGGACCCCGGAACTGCATTGTGCTTACGGGGTCCTAGTGGGGTATTTCCACCAGTGTCAACGTTGCCCCGCTCAATCGCCACAATGAGCAAACCAGGACCGAAATCCAAGTTGACGCAGACACACCACGCGGGCGTCTACAAAGCGGATTCGGTCAAAGTGTGCGATCCATCTCTCAGTGAGAACTGCGATTGAGATGGTCTATTAGGATGTGGCCGATTCTCTAGGCGTCGCGAATATTCCGGACGCGGTTGCGTCTGCACTCGCAAGCGACGTCGAGTACAGAATACATCAAGTCATCGAGGTGTGTTTCCAACACCCACTTTTTGGTTGACGAGCAACCACTGACGACTGTGTCACAGGAAGCTGCTCGCTATATGCGACACGCACGCAGAACGGTACTCACCACCGCCGATATTGACCTTGCTTTGCGAACCTTGAACGTAGAGCCGCTGTATGGCCACACTCCGCATGCTCCTTCCACATTTCGGCGCGCGCTTCCGTTCCCGCATCTTGCCTCAGCCGGTGCCGTGTATTTCGTGGAGGATGAAGAAATTGATTTCGATAGAGTTTTGAGAGAGGAAAAGATCACAGTTCCGAGAGGCGTCAACTGGACTGCGCACTGGCTTGCTGTGGAGGGAGTACAACCTCTTGTACCAGAGAATCCGCCGGCTATTCCGAGAGAGGAACCTACCCCTGCAGGCGCAGATGCCAAGCTACCACCGCCTGGCGCCGCCGTGTCTACACAGGGAAGACAATTACCTCAAACGACTCAACAGAATCAACAAAACCAGCTTGTCAAACAAGTTCTTTCAAAAGAACTTCAATTGTATTACACCCGACTCACTTCGTCGCTTCTTCTTCCATCATCTGCATCAGATACAACCAAACGTACGGCTGCTCTTGCGAGTCTTCGTGGAGATGCAGGTCTGCAAGCACTCTTGCCATACTTGGTACGATGGGTTGGAGAAGGTGTTGTCAACGCGCTCAGGGAAGGAACAGAGGGCGAACCAGAAGGAAAGACACTTGAAGTATTGCTCGACGTCGTGGGTGCAATCCTAGAGAACACAACCTTATTCATCGAACCGTATGTACGTATACACCGACTATGCCCTGCGTAAACTTTTTAGCTTGCCTGTATACTGACGAGTCCCCCCTTAGCTACACCAAATCCTGCCTGCCATCTTGTCTACGCTCCTACACTCTAACCTGCCGCGAACCCACGCGACCCACCTGCGCACAACGGCTGCTCAAACGCTCGGCCGATTATTGACGCAACACTCAACAACATATCCCTCGCTCTCTCCACGCATCATGAAGACTCTCTTGGTCGCGCTATTAGGTGGAGGTGGTTCGGCCCCCGCATCTGCTTCCAGTTCAGTGATCGTAAACGGGTTTGAATCGCTCGCTATCGCGCAAGGACCGTCAGGTGCAGAACCGAGAGGCACGCCAAAACCACTCGGCACCCGGGAAGGTGCGATCCGTGGTCTCGTCGGCATTGGTAAGGAGGCGGTCCGGAAAGGTGTCCTTGAAGGCGGTGGTGCCCGTGTTGTAGGCGAGGAGTGTGCTACTTCGAGTGGCGACGTGGGGGTCGATGGGGTCGTTGACGCGGTCATGGTACGTCCAGAATTGATCTTCCGATCACTGTTTTACCCGAAACTTCCTCCCGACCAGATCGCTCTCCAGACCCTTTCCCCCATCTCCGACATGCCGGAGTCCTTTGATCGGACCCGAGAAGAAGACGTCAAATTAATTGCTCAGCTGAATGATATGCTTGGAGATTTCTTCTCCGAGAAAATTATTGGCCGTGGTGATCGCGCATGGGCTACAGGCATCGTACAAAGCGTCCATAGTTGAACGTTGAAACGTCGAACGTTGGTTCTTGTTCCTGTATCAAAGTGTGCATGATTTGATCTGCCGAACCCTCATCAGTCAAGTTCATTTCGACTAAACCGATACATCGAGTTGTGCCTATCAATCAAACCATTTGATTTGTATTCATTGGTTTTACACACGAGGCTAGGTCTGTGGGGTTCGTGCTATGATACAAGCTCGTGTGTACCCTGATAAGCTTGGATTACAACTAATAATGAAGGTTCCATTCTGACGTGGGATGGTGATGCAAAGTGCCGGTGAAGTGAGTCACAAGGGAAAAAAATACTACAAATGATGGAGCCGTGAGGACGGCGTGAGGGACCGGAGGTTGCTGATTGCCACGGAGATATGCCAGTAAGCAGGAAGTACGTTGTGAATGCTAAGCCAAAACTTTGCCAGGGTGTCAAAAACGCAAGGAAGACTTGCCAGATGCGAGAGACGCACTCACACTATAAAATTTACAGGATCGTTTGTCATCGTCGACCGACCGGTGGAGCAAGAAGCGAACCCCCGTGTAGCCAGAGTATAACACAAACGCCGTGGCACTGAGTAGATCAAGACGCCACACGTGACTGAGGCAGATAGACCATAGCGGAATGCTTAGCGCGACGGATAACCTAGAAAAAAAGGGGAATGTGATAGGGAGTGTGGATCTACCCGTCAGGCGATCCCCAGAGACGTCCTTGAAGTCTTGCGCATGCAGTGTAGAAGCGAAGATAACCATGCTCAATTGAACAGCTAGCTGGGCTGTCTTGGAGACGTGAGACCGATCACACACTAGTGGTGCCGTACATGAACAAAGCCGCTGGCGACGAGTAGGACCGCTAACGTACCTGCCAAAAGAGCCCCGCCAAAACCCGCGCAGCCGTACATGAGCGCAGTGAGAGAATTCTTCAAGAGGAAACTTGCGTCACCGTGGAGTTCGTTGTACAACACGGTGAGAAATTGGAGTACTAAGCTGGTGAAGAACAGCTCTGTGCTATATGCCGCCGAGACTGCCAGACATACGGGGACGAGGGCCCAGCGAAGCGTCCTGGCGTGATGCTCAGTAATTCTCCCAGAGGGGAGTGGGCGAAAGGGTTTGTTGATCTTGTCCTCGTCAGGTGCTTGGACTTGGTTGGCGGTACAACATGTTAGCAAGTGAATCCAAATCCATGCGACTACGTGGATGATGTGTGAGGGGTGACACATGGGGGCAGCTGCAAGTGCGAAGACAGTCTTCTGGGTAGAATTGAGAAGCGTTACGATGAACGACTCGTAACACACCTGTGGGACGAGTGCCGTCCTGATATCTGCCTTGGTAAAGAGGTAGAGGGTGTGAAGATGGTACAAGAAATCAGCATTGTGCAGGAAGACGTTCACCGTCCCCATAAGCGACGGAACCTGCTAGTCCGGGGGATTAAACACTGCATGAATGGAGTGCGAATCATGATGATTTATAGTGTAGCTTGGTGCCGAGCCAAACCAGAACGTGTCCATCCGAGAAATGGCGAATGTAAGGCCTGTGAAGAAACCAATGTTCCGTGAGGTAGATGTATCTTTTTTTGCTTGAAACGAATCAAGCGTATGATACCTGGTAACCATATTCGCGAAGGACTTCGGCCGCCGCCTCATTCTTTCCGCGGCCTGCGAAGAGGAAGGAGAGTATGCCTTGATTGCCCACCCTAAGAGTAGGCTAGTTCCTGCTACCTTAGCGAGTTTGGGTTTCTTCCAAAGCTTCGTTCACAATTCCGAGCCAGCGCCCAGGAGGCCCCCTGTTTCGCACTTGCAACCGGTGCGGTGATGGCGGAAGGGTCGCTACCGTTATTATATATGTTACAGTTACGTCAGATTGTGCCGTGTAGGCCCGATGGACCCGATAATGATTATCAGTGACCATCATTGTACCGCTTATGCGATGCAAATGTTTCGGAACACTCCAAGTACTCTCGATATTCTACAGACTGGAAAAAACTACCGGAGACAAGACTCATGCCAGTCTTCCGAGATCAGAGTTGGAAATCCGAAGTGTAACCCGATGGTACAACACTTGCCTGGTTAGAAACACCCGGTCTGAATCCATATATTAAAGCCAAGTCTTAGGTGTGGCTATCTTTAGAAAGCATAGTCGTCCTCAACAACATTCACGCGTGGGTAGTGGGTTTGGGTCTCTTGTTAAATTTCAGTTGGGCCCACCGCGAAAAGCTCTTCGTGATGGACCTGTCCTGTTCGACCGATTTCCATCAGGATTCCGTAGTAGCATCTGCCATCTTAGCGGAGGTTTTGAGCAGGTTTTGAGCAGCTCTGGCCCGAGTCATCAATCCTTAATCACCTTTCTTGCTAGCCGTTCCCCAATCACAGCTCTCAGTGGCCTGTGGTAGAGTCATCAAACGACAATGTTTCGCACCTGTCTTGTGGATGTAGAAAGTCGGGGCCGATCCCATTCTCTGGGGTTGCTCTCTGAACGGATCCTATCTGTTGCTCCCGACATCCTCATACCAGTGCGCAGCACGACGGTAGCCATACCACATGGGTCATCTATCAGCCAGACCACCGATAACCCACTCGTAAGCACCCAGGAACACAGCACCGCCGGCAGATATCCAAAGTGTTCGCGGTACAACACCCGCAAATAATGCCTTCGGTCCCTCGGAAATATAAATTTGCCTCAAACGACTCAGGAGTGAGGGCATTTTCGAGGTGGGATCCTTGGTATTCCGTTACCAACCCGTCAGAATGAGAACAAAGGTGGGCGCACACACCCGCATGTCTAGCATCACTCGCGTCTTGAGAACATCAAGGGGAGTCGTCAGTGCAGCAGCAGCACCACCCGCAATACTCCCACATATTGCGGCCTCTGATGCATGGAGCCGGCGTGCGCCTATCGTCATGGAGAGTCGGTACTTCAAAAACTCATACAGTGGAAATTGAAGTGAAGTAAATGGGATCTGTCGAGAGGATAAGAGATGACACAGGAATATCTGCGACGAATATTGCCTACCTCACGCATGATTGTTATCCCAAACCCACGGTAGAAACCCTTTACACCGTCATGCTTCAGAATCTTCTTCGCAGCGGCGAGGGACGTAGCAGTAGAACCATAGGATGATGTCTGTGTACGTGTTTTTATCACTTCAGTCGGAACACGGACTAAGCAGGCTGCCTAAGCATGTGACCTCAGAGACTCAAGATATGGCAATGAGACGGAACGAATACAATTTCACCGATAGATGCAGAAATCATGTGGTTGAGTGGGGCTAGCTGCCCGTGCAAGGGCAAATATTGTTTCGACATTTCATATGTCGAGAAGAATATTGCCGCTGCTCTCCAGTCATAAATAGTTGATCGACAGGCACGGCAGCACTCACCTCCCGGTGCGCTGCCCACAACGACACTCCCAATGCCTTTGTAGATCCCTTTGAAGCCACCAGCCTTCACGAATCCCTGAGCAGACTGCAACCGCGTCTTGACGGTATCTACCGGGAAGAAAAGCAAGTCGACAGCTGTACCTGCTGCACCTCCTGCCTAAGCGGGGTAGGGAGTGTTGGGAATGTTCATGCGGATGTTTATAAAAAAGGGAGTGGGCAGCGCACGATGAGGGACTGAGCGAGTGTCGGCTTGCGTTCGGATTCCATTTCACCCTACTCAGTGTTGGGAACACAGTGGGCGGAACGGAAGACTGACACAAGTGGATGAAAGAGAGACAAGTTGAGAGTCCGGCAATTGACCGATGGAGACATATCCAATTATGGAATGTCTCCACCTCTGCGTTTGGCTAGAATATCTGCAGTCTTGACAAGATCTAAATTATGGATGATACACTCGAGATTCCACGTCCACGAGCGGAAATAATTCAAGGAGATGATCATTCCTCAGGTGATGAAGATGGTGGACTAGATTGGACGAGACTTCCGTGAGTATCCACTAATGCACAAGTCGCGCATAAATGATGGACGTTCAGACAGAAAACTTGGAGCCGCTGCACGGCCTATTATCCCTAAGCGCGGTGAAAAGGATTTCGAGCCTGCCCCGGACGGAGGATCAGGATTGCAGCTCCATGTCCTTGACCGCTCACGAGATGCGATGTTTGAGGCTCTTCGCGCCAATAGAACTATTTCAAGGCTAGTCGAACTTCTACTGTTCAGATCATTTAGCACAAGCGGTTCGTACTGACACACTATTGTAGCAAAACTATGAGCTATGGTATCTGGTATCCTTCAATCGATCGTGTGCATGTGACAACTGCGCGTGGAATCCACTTCTCCACGATGGGTCACTCTATCTCTCGGACGGCGCAGTACGAAAATACAGATAACGAGTTGAGAGGTCTATCATCCAAACTCCCCAAACGACTCGAACTTCTTCCAGAAGAAGCCTTGTATCTCATCGAACGCGGCGCCCTGTTTTGTTATAAATCAGTTTCTAGCTACCCATCGCTCGTAGACCCCTCAAAATATGAAACAAAAAGTCCTGGAGCGCCGATGTCAGTTCAACAAGCTTTCTCTGAAATGATCGGTCGTGAAGAAATGACCCTGGAACGTTATCAGGTAACTGATTCTGCAATCTTCTGTGCGATTCCCTGTTCATCTGCTACGTGCAACTGTGGTAGGTGTATGCGTATTTGAAACGTCTCGGATTTATTTTGATGCGCGCTGAACCCCCAACGCCCGAGTACCCAGTTGCGCCACCGGTTTCACTTGCAGTTACCCAACCACGGACCGTAACACGAAGGCTTATGGGACTCTTCTCACGTCTTGTATCAAATGTCATCAGTGTTGCCCGACTTTTCCACAGGATAGACTGGTGGAGACGACTTCAACTTCATCGGCAGAAAACGGCTCGTACGTCTTTCATCTACACTCTCTCATGTATCTAACCCTGCGTTCTTCAATCAGAGGATATATTCAGGGCACTACGATTCATACCTTGTGGTCACACCATTCCTTTGTATCATCCAGTAGTAAAATCCGAACGCCCCTCGAAGTTATCGGCGCCCCCACCATACAAAATCTTTTTCCATGTATACAAGCCTTCCACACCATTCCGCAAAACAACTCCTCCTGCACCTGATTTTCATCTCGTGATTGTGGAGTGAGTCATCATGCGATACACGTTTTCTGTAATTATGGTACTGACCAGTCCGTTTGCAGTGCACGAACAACGTCCATGCCCTCTTTGCAGGAATTGACTGCACTCTTCGGCATATTGCCGGAAATGCCACTTCCACCACCCCGCAAACGTGGGACCCCAGCTTCCATCGCAAAGCCAGGCGATTCTCAACCGACCGACATTCGTCCAACCACTTCGAAGACAGTACCTCAGGAGGGATCGCCAGCCAACATGACTCCATCTCAACCAACACCAAGCTGGTCCTCCGCACTGTGGACGTTTTTCCAACGCCTGTTCTTTTTTCTTCCCTCCTTCCGTACGGTCTCCCCACCTCAGGGGACTAAACTGACATTCACGCCGCCGAAACCGAATCGTTTCCCTGCCCTCAAAACAGGCAAGAAGACCGTCGTGATAGCTGCCGTCGATGCCGGTAGTATCAGCTTTTTCAGGTTTGGACAAGGAGTCTTTGAGGAATGGCCCATGATCTAGGGCATGTATTGTTGTGTCTCTCTGGACCGAATACGATGGGAGCGCCTTGGCGGAATGGCGTCTGTGGTGCGGGGAGGGGGGGCATTGTGTCGGGGTGACTCACAAGAATATGTCCATGGTGCCAATGGGAGTCCAGATGCTTGGTGCTGTTGTCGATCTCGTGCAAATACTGCAGATGACTTGCTGGCGAACTTGGGTTAAGATTGGCTTTCGGTTCTGAATTCGGTACTTGGGGTTTCGGGCGTGTGCATTGGTTTGCTCCTTCTCCCATATGCTCATTGGTACTGTTCGCTATTCGCCTGATTCAATTCGTTCTACAGTAATAAATGACAGAGGTTGCGAAACTACTTCTTCGTATTCCTCTTCGCGATACTTTTCTCGCTCCTCACCCTCCCCTTGCTTGTCTTCTTTGGAGGCCCGCTACCGAGCTTTTTGGCAACATCGGTCTTGCGTGCTCTTTCTCGCTGTTTCTTCTGCAGGGGCACGCCTTGTTTGGCTAGCGCCATCCTGGCCTTTTTCTTGGCCACTCTCCGAGCTACACGATCGGCATCCCCTGCCTTGACTCGCTTACGTTCCTCCTTGGTTAGCTTGACCAGTTTCTCACCAAGAGACGGATCACCCTTCGGAATAGGTGGTATAGGACCGTTGTTAGATGTCTGTACTGGTTTGGAAGGAGGAACATGTTTGATAGAAGTGGCACCTGGTATTGATTTACATCGCTGGACGCGCAGTTTCCGTTTTGCAAATTTGAGCTTTTCCGGTTCGAGTGCGAGAATTTCATCGACACACGTCCGGTCCTAAGTGCCTTCTTTCAATACGCTGTTCGGATTCCAATCTTAACGAAAAGGTATACTGACCGAGAACTGCACGTAGGCAAAGCCCTTGCCAAGTTGAGTGCCCTTGTCGCGAATCACGCGTACACGAGTGACCCAACGCTTTGGCTCGTCCCCGTCTTGCGATCCTTCAGCATCAGGAGGCCCTCGTTCGGCGCTCACGATCCCCTCAAAAAATACGCGTAGATCCTCCTCCTTGGTCGCAAAATCGAGGTTTCCGACGAAAATGGTGACCTTGGGGTCTCCAATAACTGAGCTCCACTGTGAACTATCTGATACACCTTCAGTCGTTGACCTTTTTAGGACAGCATCAACGCGAAGCATGCGATCCAGAAACATAGTGCCGTTACACTTTTCGATGGCCAGACGTACGGCTTCGAAAGGATCCATGACAGGAGGCAGCGGAGGCAAGTTGGCTGGTCTTGAGTGAGGAGGTGATGGGTAAGCAAAGATAATGTAAGCATGCACAGAATCGGCGTCTGAGTGAATATCTCTGTTAATAAATGCGATTTTCTTCTTTTGACTGGGAGTGAGGAATTGCTTCTCGTTTGTCTTGGATTCGTCTGCAGTGTGTGCATCACGCCACGAGGAAGCGCGGTCTCGTTCGTGTGGCCGAGGTTGCTTGTCCTTTTTCACTTCGTCGCTCGCTTCCGGGAGTTTCGACGTAGGCGTTTGGAATGCGATTGAACGAAAGCGGGTGGATTCGATCTTCGCCGTTGGGAGGAAAGCGAGTATATGTCTATGTAGTTGTTTTTGCAAGGGCTGCCGGGAGGGGGGTCATCAACGAAAACGCGAGCACAATCTCCTCTCACTTACACGCTTTACCGCTACGTCGGGTGCCAGATTGCCGATGAATATCGTGCGGGCATCCCGTCTTTCTTTTGTTTCGTCTGATGGTGCATACCTTGCCTTTCTGCTCGCCGGCTTGCTCGGTTTGTCCTGTTGAAGGGATTCATGGATCAAGGTAGATGGGTGGTCCCCATCTTCGTCCGAGCTCTCCGAGTCAGACTCATTCGAGGAAAGGATCTTTGGGCTTTCTGGCTTCCCTGCATTAGAGGTCCTAGGTTCTGATACAGATTCCGGGGCACTCCTGACGCGATGTTTCCGGCTTTCATCCGGCTTCTTTGTTGAAGAAATGGATGGCGAGGCTACGTCCGCGAGGGAAGGTTTGGAACGTTTTCTATCCGGTTCATCAGCATGCAGGTTGGGTCTCCGTTTCTCTTTCTTCTCTGCAGTAGGGTGGCCGTTGAAGCTGGATTCTGCCAGACGGTCCTTCGTGGTCTAATGAGAGGCGATCAAGAACATGATTTTGGGGCGGGGGTATTGGACGCAACACACCTTGGAATGAAAAAGGGCGTCAAGTTCAGTATCTATAGCCTTCTTCCTGCCAGAAGGCTTGGCTCCCAGGAGAAAGGTTGCGAGACTCATGGCAGGCCAGCCCACGTTGGGCCAGCAGTCCACTCAATAACCTTATGGATTACTAAGCAAATTAGGTATGCTAGCACACACCCACTTGCTGTGTGCATATCACGACAGACTCCAAGCGCTGGGCCTGTCCGTGTGTGACCACCCACCATCTGAGATCGCTTCAATATTTTATCCTCCCCGTGGAGGCTGCTAGTGCTGCACATCCAATCTGCCACCCAACCAACACACTCCGATAAGCATATCACGAGAGACAGGGACTCTCTTTCAAAGATACGCACGCAATGCTCAAGGTCATCGTGTCATCTTCACGCTGTGCGCTCACATGCATCTGGCGGGGTTTGATCTTTTTGACTACAGGGGTGTCTACAGCAAGTCTTTCAGCCGATATCTCGCTGTGGAGGTATGGAAGCGAATATATCCGGCCGCAGAGTGCTTAAACGCTTCACAAGCTTCTGGAGATCCCTCCATAATTTCTACAATCCTCTTGTACAGGTCGATCGCCGTCTCCGTTAGTTCACCCAATGCTTCCAGCTTTGACTTCTTGATGCGAGCGGCTAGCGTGGAGACGTGGTTAGTCGCCTCACCTACTCGCTCTTCCTTGTAAAATGACATTACATCGCTGAATGAAGTCATAAATATAAAGTGTCAATATGAGACAGGACAAAGTACACACTTGACGTTGTTGATGAACAGTATCATCTCTGGGATCGCTTGAATGTAGCCACTCACGGGAATCTCGCGTGGGAACATCATGAATGCGTAAGCTTCCGCGAGACCAGACAAGGTTCGCTGGTAAGTGGGATATTCTTGTGCAGCGCTCGAGACCTATTCGTCGTCGTCAGCCACATGTCCCCGAAGGTGATTTTGACGGCAATACCTTCATGGATCTCGTTTCGTGCTCCAGTAAATTAGCAGTGACAAAATTCAACGTCGATGTGGTCATCAAATGAGAGGCAACAGGCTGATACAGGTCCGAGGCCCGACGGGTGAGATCTGCAAATGCATCCAGAACGCCACTCCCCTGTGGTTCCCTCCTAATGAATCGGTCATTGAACAGATAGACGCCGGGCATCTCTGCCAGGAAACGGGTGGCCGCGTCATCCACGAAGAGGGTGCACGACGTGTACAGTGCGATCCACATCTGAGTCGGGCGGTGGGGGAGATGCACCCCGGCGGTTGTTGCATAGACGACTCCCTCTCGTAAGTACGTCCGCACAGACTGATCGCCGTCAACTGGGTAGCCACGTCGCATCGCGTCGTTGATACATTCCTGGTACAGGGCTTCGTCAAACGGGGTGACCTCGTATGCAACATTACATTGCTCGAGAAGTGAGCGAATGTTTGCACGTACGGTCGGAATCTGTAAGGAGTGTTAATTGATGGAAGTCCCCCCCAGATTTTTCCTTACCAGCTGCATGTCGAGTATTCCAGCTCGTTTTGAAACTGTAGGCTACCTGCCTTGCTCTTATATCCAACCACACGGTTACTTGTCAATCCCCGGGTCAAACGTGATTGTTGGTGCGATTGGCTATGCCATGTTCCGAGAACCTCTGATCGCATCTCATCTCATTGGAACCCTTGATCGCATTTCATCTCATTGCAGACGGCTTCAAGTCTGTTATCAAGGTCCGGCTGAGGAGGGAACATACTTGCGACACTCTTTACGTAGTGGGTGTTCATGGTTGGTTATCCAGAGCCACCAGCAACTCGCGAGCAGCAATGCCATCAATGATGGCGCTGGATATACCGTATAGCGAACCCGTGCTGCCATCGAGCTGCCGTCAAAATCGTATGAAAAAAATGATGGGGTCGATGCACACCACAACGTTAATGGCCTCGGAGCCTGTTCCCCCACTTCGAGGTTGCCAGAATATCATCCCTAGATGTAGAATGATTTGACATGGCGTTAGGGTCATCATATCTGGTCCCTCCAGTGGTGGATGTACGGCGGTTTCGACACTGGCACGATTTGACGTGGTACCGCATGTGTGAAGTAAAGACGGACACAATGTGGGTAGTAAAAATAACATCATACCTATGTGGCCTAGTCTCCCCAAAGCAGACCTAAAACTTGGAGATCAGATCTCAGATCTCAGAGGATAGTCGCCCTAATTGTGGGGTGCTCCGTAGCCGCGCAATTACCTCCACCGTAGAGCTTGGCGAAATCGAGCGCTATTGGGAAACGCACGACGAATCGTAGGGATGTATGTGGTAGTAAGATGTAAGCAGAGTGGCGTGGCGTGGCATAGTGACTGTGGGCAAATCAGGACCGAAATCCCAGCATCAGATTCCTATGCATGTGTATATATGCCATTATATTGATTTACAGTATCTATGTAGCTGGGGAATAAGCAGGGTTGTGTCAAAAAGCATCAGAAACATATGATATCCAAAAAAGGTTATGTGGTGGGAGTAGGAGCTGCGTTTGGTGCGCTTAGAGACCGCTTACATAATCTGAAATTGCGCTGACAAGGACCATGTACCTTTTTTTTAATCTACAAAAACCTACAAGCAATACGACGTAGCGGTGTCCCGTGTCCTCCGAACCCATATAACCAAACTAAGAAAACTCGACCGCAAAAGAAGCACTCCGGACCACAGAAGTGAGCAATATGCCTGTCGCGCTTTCCATAGATTCCAGCCTTATGGTGCCTTGTCAAGATAGCCAAATTGTATATTAGAATATTATAAATAATAACGCGTTAACACGCTATGGCATTACCCAGGTCCTATCTATAGAGAATAAATGCCACGCGTCACACGGCTGCCAGTCGTTCCTATTCCCTCGCCCTCACCCTCGCCCTCGCCTACTCTCCCTGCTTGGTGACGGTACAATGCGCGTTGTGCCCTTGCTCCTCTCAGCGCCCTCACCCTCGCCCACCCTCCCTGCTCGGCAGCGGCATGGCGTGCGCAATCGTGCGCGCGCCGTGTCGTCGCACCTCTCACCCTCGCCCTCGCCCAACCTGGCAGTGCCTCTGACACTTGTCTCTAGCATGACCTACTTTGGTGCATCTGGGTCGGATCTGACTAGCATAACACATGTTCTTAGAGGGTCCGAGTCTGAACTACAGTGGTTATTTACATCGCCCAGTACAAAAATAAGCATTGCACACATGCCCTGCGAGATGTGCAGGAGATGCGCTCCCGAAATAATGTCGATGCCTCGGAAGGGCTTCTAAGATCTTGCAACCGACCCACCGTATTTCATAGTTTACCCGAAGTATACTGCACAACATGAACAACGATAGAAAAATAACAGGGTGGATACAGATCTCGATGAACAAGTATCCGACCAAAGCCTCACCAGATTATACTCTGGATCTGATCAGCGCGACTACGATTGAGATGGTCTAGTCGGGTCTCTACACATCACGAATCCTCACACGGTGCATCTACATTCGCAAGCGATGTCGAATACAGATTTTACCAAGTCATCGAGGTGCGTTCCAACACCCACTTGTGGTGACGAGCACCACAGACGACTTTATCACAGGAAGCCGCTCGCTACATGCGACACGCACGCAGAACGGTACTCATCACCGCCCATATCGACCTTGCTTTGTGAGCCTTGAACATAAAGCCTGTGTAGCCACACAGGCTCCGCGAATCACACGCATCACCGAAACCGGAGAGGCGTGATAATGGATTATAACGGATTATAATACATTTTTGCTTCATTTTACCTCACAGATAATCGCAGATAATTACGTTTCCATGAGGCAAAATGGATTACGTTCCATTATCACGCTTCTCCACACAGTGTGATGCGCCACTTCCACATTTTGACGCGTGCTTCCATTCCCGCATCTTGTGATTGTTTCACGACTGTATACTGAGCGGTCCCCTTAGCTACACCTAATCGCGCTTTCCATCCTGCCACCCACGTTCCTCCGTTCCAACCTACCGCGGACCCGCGCGACCCACCTCACAGCAGCTGCTCAAAACGCTCTAGCAGCCGATGCAATACTCGACGACATATCCCACACTTTCGTCACCCATCGGGGGCCGTGACGACTCTCTTGGTCGCGCTTTCGGGTGCCACGGGCTGGCCCTGTTCTCACCGTATTGATAGCCTCGACTCTCGAGTGTTCTGGTAAAGCCTTTTTATCGCAATGTTCAATGCATACGTGTGAACACAACTTCCAATGAACTTCTCACGTCCTCCCTGATACCCGAGACAACGACGAACATGCGCAAACAAATTTATCCTCTACCGCTGGGTATGGGACTCGGTCGGATATGAACAGACTCACAGTATCCCACGGGTGTATTCGACGTTGTCTCAGGTGTGCAGGAAGAGCTCTGCTACGCTAATACAAAAGTGTGTCCAGCAAGGTTACTAGTAGTACCGTTGGCTACCGGGGCAATCATTGATCGCCTCCGCCTGTTTCCCTCGATATACCATCTTGTACAGCCAGTGCCTCCAGGAGTTGCCGATCTTGAATCAGCCTTTCAGAACGCCACCGGCGAAACCCGTTTCATCCGTTTCCATCCACCAATTGTACATCCACGCAATCAGCGTCTGGCGAGAGCCCAAGCTAGTTCTCTCGGTCACTCGCGAGAACAACCAGGCCACAGAATCCGTCCTATTTCCCTCGAGATTCGGATATGGATTTGAATCAGCGATTTGGCGTGATGTCCGATTCGAGGGGCGATCATATCGCAAGAACTTGGACATTCTGAAACATCTCGACCCAACGGCATCGACCATGCCAATGCACAGCGTATTTCTCATCTCACTGCCGGCACCACCCATCTCACCATCCCAGCTCGTCGCATATCAAACGTTTCGACTCGATTCGCCTTTCAAGCGGATGTTTGTCGCTTTCGTGTTGGATGCCTCCTCGCATGAACGCAGAAATGTCGGCAAGGATGCGGGGGAGACGGGGCAGCTAGTATGATAGGGCCCTCGGAAATGATGATATCTCTTCCGTCTGACGGCAGCGCACCAGTATATCGGCTATTTGACACCATTCCGATGGTCGTTTGTTGCATGCGAGTCACTGATGGCTCACGCAGTCAGCCTTTTTCCACGGAACATCCAATCGCCAATCCCACCAACAGGCACGGCTAAGCGGGCCGGTAGCCGTCGGCTGGATATCTATAAGAGCAAGGAGGGCAGCCCACAGTTTCAACACGAACTACAATGTCCAACACACAACTGGTAAGGAGAATGTTGAGGGGGCTTTCGTCGATTAACACACATTTCAGATTCAAACTGCGCAAAAAAATGTTCGCTCGCTGCTCGAGCAATGCAATGTCCCATACAAGATCATCCCGTTTGACGAGGTCCTGTACCAAGAGTGCATCGACGAGGCGAAGCGACGTGGCTACCCAGTGGACGGCGAACCGTCTGTGCTGACCTACTTGCGAGAGGGGGTCCGCTATGCAGCAACCGCTGGTGGACATATCCCCCACCGTCCGACCCAGATATGGATCGGACTCTTCACGTCGTGCTTCTTCTTCATCGACGACGTGCCCGAGCGTTTCCAGGCAGATCTACCCAACCTCTATCTGTTCAATGAACGGTTCATTAGGAAGGAACCACAGGGAAGTGGTGTCCTGGATGCATTTGCAGATCTCATCCGTCGAGGCTCGGACTTCTATCAGCCTGTTGCCTCTCATTTGATGACCACATCGACATTGAACTTTGTCGCTGCCGGTTTGCTGGAGTATGAAACGAAAACCATGAAGGTATTACCATCGAAATCACCCTCCAGAGCGAGTCGCTGATGACGAGTAGATCTTGAGCTCTGCGCGAGAGTATCCCGCTTACCAGCGAATCTTGTCTGGTAATGCGACAGCTTACGATTTCATGGTGTTCCCACGAGAGATACCCCTGAATGACTACATCCAAGCGATCCCGGAGATGACGCTGTTCCTCAACAACGTCAAGTGTGTACTCTGTCCCATCTCACGTTGACACTTTATTGATGACTTGGTTTAGCGATGTATTGTCATTTTACAAGGAAGAGCGAGCAGGTGACATGACCAACCAGGTCTCCACGCTGGCTGCTCGCACGAATAAATCAAAGTTGGAAGCATTTGGTGACGTGACAGAGGGGGCGAATGACCTGTACAAGAGGATTGTAGACATATTGGAGGTGTCTCCAGAAGCTTGTGGAGCATTTAAGGATTTCACGGCGGGTTATATTCACTTCCATACCTCCACCCCAAGATACCGATTCGAGGACTTGGACTTGTAGGTACCGTATTAAACACCGTGGTACTCAAAAGATCGGTCAAATGTACACTCTATTCTAGACTGTTAACACAGTGATTACCTGGTAGTGATTGTCAGATGGCCCTGTGAGTACACCGCATGATGATTTCGAGCATTGTATCTTTCGAAAAAAAAACATTCCCTAGTGCTCCGTCGGCAGTTGGATGACCAGGAGATTGGATGCGTGACTGCGTCTGTTTGACGTGGGACAGTGTCATAAGGAGCATTCTAATTAGAGTAACAACCGTGGTTTATGTGAGGAGAGTCTGTCACACCCCGATCGAAGAAAATAAACAGTGGGAGCGCGAAGGAGACGCTCCAACATCGGGGTGGATACAAAAGCATCCGTGCGACCGTGTCGGATGCTTTTCTTGTTTTGCTCCCATGCCAGCGGATTCTTTCTGGCTTGGATATCCACCCTTGCCCCAGCTATGCGCAGGACACCCATACCGCGTACAGGCCCGCCGTACTACATCTCCCGGTCGACTCCGGCTTCTTTGAGGGGGGGAATGACAGAAGGGATCATTATCATCTCCGCTCGAGGGGGACCTTATCGTGTCACGAAGTTTGCGCCCAAATGTCAGCATGGTGCAGTCTGTTCTCGCCGCAGCCAGTATAGGTTGTTCCGCCATCACCGGACTCACGGTAACCCTACGTTATCGGATCTACTGTTATCGCTGACAAGCATGGCTATATCTCACGTACCAAAGGAACGACGTTTTCTCGGGCCATGGCGGGCTCTCTGAGAACTGCGGACAAATTTAAACCACAAAAGAAACTATGAGGGCAACCTTTCTTCCGCCAAGGATTTTCAGTTTTGTCTTACGGCCGCCCGGTTTACTTAATCAAGATGCTTCCTGCTGTGCGTCGGACCCATTATCGCTCCGACCGCAGCTTGGAGCACAGGTCTGGGATACCGGATGTTTGACAATCACCGGTGCCAGCTCATGCAATGAGCGTTTCGCGGAACTGCGGGACATGCAACGGCCGTTCTCACCGATGACCGAGGTCGCCGTGTGGCAGGATGTGAGAGCAAGGAGGGTAGCCCACAGCGTCAACACGAACTGCAGTGCTCGACATTGTGGCGGTGTAGAGAGAGAGGTTGCGGGAGAAGCCGGGGGCTGAGCGCTGAGTCAGCAGCGAGGGATAGAGTCGAGACCACCATCCACGCGATCCACCCCCCGCCCGGGCCGGTCCAACATGCAACTGGTACTAAGGAGAATGTCGAGGGGGCTTTCGTCGATGAACACACATTTCAGATTCAGACTGCAAACGCAAAAATATTCGCTTCTCGAGCAATGTCATGTTGCGTACGAGGTCACCCCGTTTGACGAGGACCTGTGCCAAGAGTGGATCGACGATGCGAGGCGACGTGGCTACCCAGTGGACGGCGAACCGTCTGTGCGGACGTACTTACGAGATGGGGTCCTCTATGCAGCAACCGCACCGTCCGACCCGGATATGGATCGCACTGTACACGTCGTGCACCCTCTTCGTGGACGATGCGGCCACCCGCTTCCTGGCAGAGATGCCCAGCGTCTATTTGTTCAATGAACGATTCATTAGGAGCGAATCGCAGAGGAATAGAGTTCTCAATGCGCTTGGAGATATCCTTCGGGCCTCGGACCCCTATCAGCCTGTTGCCTCTCATTTGATCACCACCTCGACGTTGAGCTTTGTCACTGCCAATTTGCTGGAGTACTACGAAACGAGATCCATGAGGGTATCATCATCGAGATGACCCTCCAGAGCAAATCACCGATGACGAGCAGATCTCGAGCGCTGCACAAGAGTATCCCACTTACCAGCGAATCTTGTCTGGTGACTCGGAAGCCTGTAAGCCCCACTGGCATCCTACTGGCATCCCTGGCATTCTGTCGACATATATATACCCCAACACACCTCATAGAGAGTAGTCACCCTTGTACCCGTACCCCGTAGTTCCCTTATAGACCGTGGTCCAGTTCTGTTCCGCGCGCCTCAGTGTTTCCCGCCGTCGGCCACGGCGGGTCTTCCAAAGCCTACGGATTCATGGTGTTCCCACGAGAGATACCCCTGAATGACTGCATCCAGGCGATCCCAGAGACCACGCTGTTCATCAACGACGTCAAGACTCAAGTGTGTAGTACTTTGTCCTGTCTTACGTTGACACTATTTATGACTTGGTTTAGCGATGTGCTGTATGGTCATTTTACAAGGAAGAGCGAACACGTGACCTGACCAACCAAGGTCTCCACGCTAGCGAAGAAATCAAAGTTGGAAATATACGGTGAACTAACAGAGACGACGATCGGCCTGTACAAGAGGATTGTAGGAATATCGGAGGGATCTCCAGAAGCTTGTGAAATGTTTAAGCATTTCACGGCAGGTTATGTTCGCCCCGCCCCCATACGGGCCATACCTCCATCGCGAGATACCGATTGGAGGACTTGACTTGTAATACTCAAAAATTAGTCAAACGTGCACTCTGTTGTACACTGTTAACATAGTGATTACCTGGTCACCAGTGCTTGTCAGATGCCTGTGAGTACATCGCATGGTCGAGCATAGTTTCTTTCGAAAAAATCACCGTATCCCTAGTGCTCATCGGAGTCCATCGGCAGTTGGATGTGCGGCGCTCTGGATTTCTGACTACGTTTGGATGTCATACTATGGAGCATTCTACGTACATAATTAGAATGGGCAAGCGACGCGGTTATGTGAGGCGGGTTTGTCCCACCCGATCGAAGGGAATAAATAGCGGGAGCCGTGGTCGGATGTATTCTCTGCTCTCTCGTCGCAATGTTTCTCCACTGGCTTGGCCTGTCGTCGCTGGCTGTTCTCAGTTACGCGTCGCCGCAGTCAGTTTTGAGCTTGAAGGAACCCGTTGCAAAGACCTATACCCAAACCGCATATGCTGCGTCGTACGACGAAGGGTTGTTCACGCCAGTTGAGCACCTGAGCGTTCTCTCGGTCGACAGCTTCACCACCTTTGGCCACCCGTACTTCCCAAATTACAGCGTCAGAATAAAGAAATCGGACTTTTGTGACGGGACCGTAGAGTCAGTTGGCATACCTCTCTCGGTCGTTTCCAACTTGAAGCTCACGTGCGCTCCAGTGCGTACACAGGTTACATCGACATCGAAGCTCGACACATCTTCTTCTACTTCTTCGAGAGTCGCAATGATCCTGCGACAGACGACGTCATTTTTTGGACCAATGGTGGTAAGTTCTAGTCTTCGACGCACAGTACGATATTGCATAAGACGTCGGATAGGCCCAGGTTGCTCGTCTAGTCTGGGTCTCTTTATGGAACTCGGTCCTTGCAGAGCCCTTTCCGGAGACGGCACGACCTATCATGCGGAATCATGGAACACCAATGCGAACATTTTCTTTGTCGATCAGCCCATAGGTGTTGGCTTTTCGTATGCCGATTACGGCGAAGCAGTGGTATGTGCATGTTTGGTTGACATGGACACCCTGCGTACTTGACTGCTCAACAGAGCACGACCGAGGAGGCTGCCAAAGACATTGCCGCTTTCGTGGCCATCTTCTTTGAGAACTTTAGTCAGTTCAAGGGCCGTGCCTTCCATATGGCGGGTGAATCATACGGTGTATGTCCGCACAAACTATGTCTTTGTGATAACTAAGCAAAATGTCTTGCCAGGGTCGTTATATCCCTGTCTTTGCAGCCGAAGTGTACGATCAGAATGCCAAGCTAGTCGCGGCTGGATTGACGCCCATTAATTTGCAATCTGTTATGATCGGTATGTTGAGGTTCGAGCTTCCACGGCATCAGTACGACTGACCAACGCTCGTGGTCAGGAAACGGTATAGTTGATTACTTTACATTGACCCCGTCATACATCGACATGCAATGCACGGCTGCCTCGGTATTCCCGATTGCTAGCATCAGGTGAGTTGAATATGCCTTGCACATGACCCGCGCTCATGGATGATACAGTTCATGCGTGCGAATGAAGCAAGCTGTGAGTGTCCTCGTGCTTGCAGAAATCACTTGCCGATCTTGGGTATAGCTGCCTCGGTGCCAGAAATGGACTCTTGAGTCATGTATCAACCAATATGATGCGTTGAGTTGCGGCGCAGCTCGTAACTTTTGCGACAGCGAACTTTCTGATCCATTTTTTGCTACCGGTATATCCAGCGAAATCTGGAATGCATTGGTGATATCTGATTAATGATGACAGGGATGAACCCATATGACATTAGCAAGAAATGTGAGGGTGACCCCGCGGATCTCTGTTACCCTGTTACGAAGTAAGGAATCATGTTACTTGCCTGATGTGTTGTCATGATCAGATTTCAGGAACATAGGGAAGTACCTTGACCTTCCTTCCACCCGCGCGCTTCTTGGTGTGGATCCATCCATCACCTCAAACTTCAGCTCCTGCAGTGATACTGTTGGAAATGCATTTGCCAGAGCTCAGGATGAATACCACTCAACATATACCCACATTTCTGGACTCCTCGAGCGTGGAGTCCGTGCACTTATCTACGTCGGAACGTATGACTGGATCTGTAACTGGGTCGGCAATGAACGTTGGACGCTCAAGATGCCCTGGAGTGGACAGGAGGCGTTTGTAAGCCAGCCATTGAGAGAATGGCAGATCGATGGGCAGGCTGTTGGCAAGACAAGAAGTGCCAATGGACTGACGTTTGCTACCGTTGACGGGGCCGGACATATGGTGAGACCATCATTGTTTGTTGGGATACTATGATGCTGATGGGAGGTCAGGTTCCATATGATAAGCCCAAGGAAGCACTGGCGCTCGTACAGAGGTGGCTAGCAAAGGAGGAGCTTTGAGGCCCGGAACATCGCCGCCCGCCACATTCAAGCAGTCATAGCTAGAGTTACTCGGAACCTCGACCTAGCATGAGAATTGCACAGCTCCTATGGAGCGGAAGTTTGCACCATCCATAGATCTGTGTGTTGCTACATAGTACCATAATACTTTTCTTTTGGTTACTCCCAAGCAAGAATAATCTGAAAGGTCACATAGACTCACTTCCATTACCATGCTGTTCCACCGCATGGACTTCATTTTAATCCTAAAAGCCTTAGCTACACACTCACCTGAAGAACTGCATGATGCTCAGGCTTGTCAGGAGGTTGATGCGGGGTTATGCGGGGTTAAGTATTACATTCGATATGCTACGTTCGTCACAAAAGGTCTTCATATGATGCGGAGAACGTAACAGACTATGTAGTAACCTCCGTAATTTGTCTTACTTTCTCCTTCCCAGCTTTCAATGCTCTCTTGTACCCTGAGCTGACTTGCCGGACAAGCACTGCCTTCTTTGAATTCTAATAGCCTATAAGGATAGTGAATGTGGTGACGAAGGGGACAAACTGAGGGGAAACCATTAACAGGACCTCATCTATTCTTCGGTTCGTTTTAAAACCCATGCCCAAGCCTTCATTCGGGTCAGTGGACGATTCTGCAATGTTCTCATTACGAGCCTCGAGTTCCATCTTTCTGAATTCGAAAGACTTCAATTGGACGCCTTATCCCAGGCTTCACGGATTGTCACCCCAGGGCGATAGAATCAGGGACGGAAGGTTCCCTGATTTGGAGGGCGATGACGAGAGGAGCCTAGACCCACCGGTTCTCCCTGGCCTCTGCCACCTCAGCACTCCCTCGACCCACTCCTTGGCTCGGCATCTGGGTACGGACAGGCGTAGTAACCGTGAACGGGGAAGGGCGTTGCCCCCCCGTGAATCCTCGTTCGTCGAGGGAACCTTGGCCCCGGCCAGTATTCGGAGCTTGGCCTTGACGTTTATTCGTCTTCGCCTCATCAAACGTCTTCAAGTTATGGTCGAGGGTGATCGCTCGCTCGTTCCATTGCTCATAAGTCTTGGGTTGCCCGTTATTGATAAGAGTACGAGCGAGCCCGGGATGGATTGACTCGGACGTAGTCGCACGCAAGTTGGTTGCCATTAAGTTTCAAATTGTCGCATTTGATAAAATACTCATGTGCCGAGAGGGACCCTTGCTCAAGGTGCCGACGAGTGGCGTACCGGGTCGTCGTAGGCGGGGAAGGCGTGGGATGAGAAGACAGTTAACATGGACAACACTACCATCAGTGCAGCATTGGACGCACAAAACATACCCATCAACAAGAGCAACGGAATGGCAACACCGAGCCACCACAGTCGCTCCCCATACTGCACACCACATAACACCGCCTACCTTGGACGCGTGTAAGTCATCTCGAATGATACATGCAGCCAAGAGGGTCTCACCAACAGACTCCATCATCCAGATGGCGAATACGGACAAGGTAGTAGGGGCAAGATTGACTGGGATCGACCGCTCACCACTGAGAAACGCAGCCGGCCCAGCGGGATAATTTCGTTGCGTGATGGAGCCCATCTGGATCCACTTGAGCGTGAGCCCTTGTTGTACCGTCGTGACGGTGATTAAGACGGCGTTGTATACCAAGAGGGCAATCTGCATGCAACTGTAGTTGGTGGTCCGAGGATCGCCAAGACGCTAACTGTGGTTCGGATGCCAAAGAAGAAGTTGTTCACGATGAGGCGCCTTGGAGCTATAGTTCTTCCCGGACAGTGGTGCTGTATGATTCGTTGGGGGCATAAGAGGAAGACGGGCATCGTGAGATGGTTTGTTGCGGCTAGTACTAATTGATGTTATAAACGAGAGTATGTACATATATATTCGCTCGACGATCAATCGATCACCGGCACCGATCGGGTACCCAACAGCCGGCAACGTACCACCGAAGGCACTTGGAAGACAATAAATAAGAAGGTGGCGAGCGGGCATGCTTTTCCCCATCTTTTCTCTCTAAATGTTTCTCAGCTCGCTCGGTCTGCTGGCGCTCGCCATTCCCAGTCACGCGTCATCGCAGTCGCAGTCAGTTTTGGGCTTGAAACAGCCTGCTGCGAACTTCTACGCTCAACCTGCGTATGCTGCCCCATACAACGATGGATTATTCACACCAGTGGAGGACCTGAGCGCTCTCTCAGTCGACAGCTTTACCACACTTGGCCACCCATCCTTCCCAAACCACAGCGTCAGGATAAAGAAGACGGTGTTTGATTGCGATCCAGATTCAGAGTCTGACCACTTCTTCGCATGTCATCTCCCAAGCTCACGTGCGGTCTAGTGCTTACACAGGTTACATCGACTTTGGAGCCAGACACCTCTTCTACTACTTCTTTGAGAGCCGCAACGATCCTGCAACGGACGATGTCATTTTCTGGACCAATGGTGGTAAGTTTTAGCTGTCGGCACATAAGAAGTCACTGTATAACAGTTTGGGAACAGGTCCTGGCTGCGTTTCTAGTATGGGTCTGTTCATGGAAAATGGTCCATGCACAATTCTTGACGCTGACGGTCCGAAATACAACCCGTATTCGTGGACTACCAATGCGAGCGTGTTCTATGTCGATCAGCCCATCGGTGTTGGTTTTTCGTATGCCGATTACGGTGAAGCCGTGGTATGTAGTATGTTTGGTTGACATGAATACACTGCAAACCTAACCACTTGACAGAGCACGACCGAACAGGCTGCCAAAGACATTGCCGCTTTCGTGGCCATCTTCTTTGAGAACTTTAGCCAGTTCAAGGGTCGTCCTTTTCATATGGCGGGAGAATCATACGCCGTAAGTCTGGATTATGTAAACCTCGTTTTCTGTAGAACTAAGCCATGTCTTGCCAGGGTCATTACCTCCCTATTTTTGCAGCCCAGGTCTACGATCAGAATGCTCAGCTGGTTGCGGCGGGAGGAACAGCCATCAATTTGCAATCCGTCATGATTGGTATGTTGCTATTCCACCTCCAGTACGACTGACCAACGCTCGTGGTCAGGGAACGGTGTAGTCGACTACTTCACGTTGACCCCGTCATACATCGACGTCCAGTGCACGACTGCCTCCATATCGCCTCCAATTTCAAGCATCAGGTGAGCCGAGTACATCCCAGTGTGAGACATTGGTTTAAGCATTGAAAGTACATGCGTGCGGATGAAGCAAGCTGTGAGAACCGTCGTTCTTGTGGAGTTCCACTGACTGATGTTGGGTATAGCTGCCTCGGTGCCAGCAATGGACTCTTGAATCATGTATCAAGCAATTTGATGCCTTGAGCTGTGGTGCAGCTCGTAGCTTCTGTGACAACGAACTGTCAGGACCGTTTTTAGCTTCTGGTATACCCAGCCGAAATTTGGACTACGTTGACAGACTGCTTATCGTTGGTTCCCAGGACTTAACCCATACGACATTACCAAGAAGTGCGAGGGTGACGATAGCGTCCACTGCTACCCTGTTATGCAGTAAGGAATGTCGCTGATTTGCCACGAAGCTGTAATGACCATGTTTCAGATACATGATCGACTACCTTTCCACTCCGGCCGTTCGCGAGCTGCTGGGTGTGAGCCCATCCGTCCCTGCTGGTTTCGCCGCTTGCAACGATACTGTTTTCGCTGCGTTTTCCGAAACGTTGGACGAATACCACGAGACTTATACCCAAATCGCTCAACTCCTCGAGCGTGACGTACGCGCGCTAATCTACGTTGGAACGTACGACTGGATCTGCAACTGGATTGGCAACGAGCGTTGGACGCTCAAGATGCCCTGGAGTGGACAAGAGGCATTTGTGAACCAGCCATTGACAGATTGGCAGATCAATGGACATGCCGTTGGTAAGACAAGGAGCGCAAACGGACTGACTTATGCTACTGTCACTGGAGCTGGGCATATGGTGCGTCCATCGATCTCGGTCGCGACGTGGTGCTTACGAGAGAGGTCAGGTTCCGTTTGACAAGCCCCAGGAAGCGTTGGTGCTCGTACAGAGGTGGCTGGCAAAGCAACCACTCTGAAGCCCACGCCATGCTCATGATCGACCTCGAGATGGAATTCTTTGAAATGGAAGTACTGTTGTACTGTCTATCCATGTGTTATATACGAAGTGAATTTTTTTCTTGGACATCCTCGGAAGCAAGGATACTGTGCAAGGACATATGGATGGTCGACGGCGAAACGCGCTAAACACATGTTGGTTCGATGCGCAATGTGTTATGGATGATGTCCAGGTCGGCTTGGTCGATACTGGTCAACAATGCATAGGCATCGAGGTCGAGAAGTCGGCATCTGCCCTTTGACGCGATCCAGTGAGTCTGTCATTGAGAGATGGAAAAGGCAATTGATTGGCGAACGATGGACCATTGCGATGGCCAGTGGCAGAATTGCCGCAGTCGAGGAAAGCAATATTGATTGAGGAGATATTTATGTTAGAGGCTGCCGCATCTGGAGCACATCTGTAGATACGGGCATCGTACGGCTTCTTGGTGAATATGTAGATGGGTTAGTTCGTCTGCTGAACGTGCAGAGCAGTCCACATGACATACGTGGTAAAACCCTAGACAACCCAACGAGATTTGGTACAATATGCATGGATACCGTACCACCTTCTGATGGCCCGAGATGAAACAACAGAGTGCTTCATCCAGCGCACTCGATATGCACAGCGGATCATGATCTCATCAACATGCTAGATGGAGTCTAGGATGTGCCAATCCTGGTCCGATGTTTGCCTCCTTGGCGGTGTAAGGTGTGAGAGATCTTGAAACTTGAAGCGAGTGTGGGCGGGGATGGCCGCGTGCCTGGTGTTATCTCGCCAAGTTGCCGGCAAATAACTTACATAAGTAAATGCCCGACATTCGTGAAAAAAAAAGCGCGAGCTTGGTCGGTGAGACGTAAAAATTCGTATTGGCGAAAACGTTACACGCGTACGCGGCGGGGGTGGAGATTCAAGCTTTCGCTGTCGAAGGGATGATTCTCGAAAGGCTTAGTGGGGGATGAGGGAGAGTGAGAGAGGTCCAAGTCCGTAGTGATAGGGGATAACATACGACGACCCTCACGCCAAGCACTCCTGCGGCTTTCCACTCCATCCCGTACAATAAGCACACTGGGCGAGAATGCCACTCCGCCAAAGCACATCTCCGCAGAGAAGCGAGGATAGAACGTGTATCATCCATCTTGGATCCTCCATTCGAAACGAGGGCCCTGTCCGCTTTCGTTTCCTATAAAACTGCGTCCAAGGTCGTTTCAGTTGCCGGTCAAGCCACACCACGCCCGCCAAACATCCACTGTCTGACATAATTGCCACTATTTAGCAGGGGGCCCTGCCGAACGATCTCACCGAGCGACTTTCCGTTCTTTGACCACTACGACCATACGACCGACGTTGGTGGACGACAGGCCCAGCCGATTGTCCACAACAGCAACTGTCACGGCTCACCCCCTAGCACGTCAATTCTGGCTCACTTCGGGTTTTTCTGTCAACGTCATGTTTAACCCGGTGAGCCTTAATGAGCCTCTCGCACCACCTGCCACTCGCTCATCCTCAAGTAGCTTAGTCCAACAATCCCCCACATCGCGTATGCGTGTCTGGGTGGTTTCATTGTAGTGGTGAGTTCATCATCACATCACCTTTCAGTTCGACCCGAAATGATCGCACTCATTGCACTCAGTTTGGCATGTTTTCGCTTTTTATTCGTGAAAAGGTCAGTCTTGGCCGAACCACTTCCACTACAATGCTCATCACCATGCAGTTGTACATAGGAGAGGCATGTTGGGCCTTTCTCTTCGGTGTTATCATAGGCAAGTACATCGGTTACCCTCACGTTTGATGTTACCCTGACGGGTTACTGCTCATCCCAGGACCCTACGGGGCTGGAGTATTTGATCCTCGCAGTTGGGCTAACGGTGACGAAGAATTATCGAATACCATCACTCTCGAGGTTACCCGTGTCGTCCTTGCTATCGGTGTGTTTGCCATCGGCGTCGAGCTTCCAAAAGCCTATGTCGCCCGGCATTGGAAAAGCTTGTTCTTTCTGCTCGGTCCTGTGATGGCCTGGGTGTGTCGTATTCATCTCGGCCTTCATCTGACTTTCAAACCACCGCCAACAGGGATGGTTTGTATCCGCAGGCTTAATTTACGCCTTCGTTCCGGGACTCGACTTCCTTTCTAGTCTTGTCGTTGGTGCATGTCTAACCCCCACCGATCCCATCCTTGCCGCGGCTGTAGTCGGAGGAAAGTACGCGGACAAGCACGTGCCCGCGCACATCCGCCGTTTACTGTCCGCGGAGTGTGGATGCAATGACGGAGCCGCGTATCCTTTCCTTTTTCTTGCCCTTTACCTCGTCTTGGATTCTACGCCGGCCCTTGCAATTCGAGACTGGTTTTTGTTTCTTTGGCTCTGTCAGTCCTCTCCTTCGTCTTCGGATATATGCTCATGAATCCATGCAGTCGAGATTGTCCTCAGTGTAGTCTTTGGATCGACCTTGGGCTTCGCATTTCGACATCTCATGAAGTTTTGCCAACGCAATGACTTGATTGATCGTCAGTCGTATGTTGCGCAGTACGTTTCGCTCGCGTTCCTTACTATCGGTATCATGACGACACTCGGCTCCGACGACCTCCTCGCTGCCTTTTGCTGCGGAACGGCCTTTGCGTGGGATGGTTTCTTTAACCGACAGACAGAGGAAGCAGTGTTCAGTTCAGTGATAGATTTGCTGTTCAACGTTGCTTCGTTTGTGTACGTAGGTGCATGGATGCCCTTTGATAGCTTCACCAACGAAACCTTGACACTGAGCGTCGATCGCCTTGTCATTACCGCTTTACTCATCTTGATGTTAAAGCGACTCCCTATCATGATAGCGTTGTACAAATTCATACCCGACGTGAAGACTCTGCGGGAAGCTCTTTTCAGCGGTCATTTCGGACCGGTTGGTATCGGTGGGTTGAGCACGTTTCGCAGTTGTCTGCAGATCGACTGAATCGTCTTGTTCGTCATGTTCAGGAGCCATTTACATCTCCACTTTCGCAGTTGGGTACCTCCCCAAGCCCTCCAACCCTCCCGCCAACCAAGCAGAGTTCATTGCAGCTACGATGCAGCCCATCGTATCCTTCGTCGTCCTCTGCAGCGTTGCGATACATGGGTTATCCATCCCGTTTTTCTCTCTTGGACGTCGTGTTCATTCCGCCTCCTCACGAACGTGGTCCCGTCATGCATCTGGTCCTGACTGGGCCACTCTCACACGACACGTTACGCGTGCTGAGGACGTCGTTATCAATCGGGATCGTGGCGTCAACGCTATGGAACATGGCCGGGCTGGACTCACAGAAGAAGAAAAGACGATCATGGAGAGCGGACGCACGAGCACTGAGATCGCAACTCCACACGAGGATGGTAGTTCGAAGACAGAGGATGCGTCGAAGCGTGATGATACGGCGGGGGAGCAAACGCCCCCCGACGGAACTGAGACTAGGACGGAATGGAAAGAGGGTTCGGATATGATCATCGAGCGGCAGGGAGGGCCTGGAGAAGACGTGGGTCTCACTGGGTCTCGAATCATCTCATTGCTGACGTTTCGTGCAAGGTGGACGTCGAGATCGTCCGTCACGCATATGCGCTGGAGGGCTCTTCTGCTCCCATGGGTAGCCCCCTGCGGACAGCCTCCCCTGACATTCACATTTATCATCTCCGTCACGCTTCAGAGGGCATTCTGGGGAATGCAGAACAGGCTGGGGAGGGCGTCGAACACGATGTCGCCCTTGCTGAAGCTGAACCGCAAAAGGAGTTCCTCACCACTGGAGTATCCACTGAAGAAGCCGCTACCGTGACGCATGCAGAAGGCGAGCCAGATGACGAAGAATGCTGGACCTCTGAAGACACTGGGGATGGTACGATCACCACTTCTTCCGCAGCGCTGGATGAGCGGAGGAGGCGTGTCAGATCGAGCAAGGGCAAGGCAGTGGTAAAGCCCTCGGACACTGGGCAAGACGAGCAAGGTCGCAGGCGACTGTCCGCGGGCGAGCAAGGCTGCTCCTCTCCCTACGTTAGTTCGCCGTCCTCAGACACGACGCTAACACTGTCACTCGTGACGAACGAGCCAGAACAAGTACAAGATGTACCCCAGGACCTTGAACGACGCGGTAGAAGTACACATAATGAGCGGAAGGGCAGCAACCTCTCATCCCGTACATCCATTCAACATCGACGGCTTGAATCGCTCAGACTGGCTGAGCACTCTCGCGATGCGTCTCCGTCACGTTCCATCCGATTCGCTGATGAACATCGATCCGGCATAAACATGCCACGCAACGGAGTGTTACCAAATGAATCTTAATTACCAGGCGATCAAGTGGATGACTCCCTATCGAACGAAGACATGGAGTCTGCGAGAGGGAGACTTGCCTTTGAGCTTCCTGTGAAGGATTCAACTTTTTTTTTCTTCGTATCTTGCAAACTCGCGGTTACTCTCCATACATCATTTGCAACTCCCTCCCATCAACCCATGCATTTGACATTCACCCCTATACTCACTGTGTCCGTAGTGTTCCCTTCGTTCAGCAAAATATCGACACTCCTAGCCCTCCATCCCATCGTGTTTATTCTCTTGCTTTGTATCTCTTGATTTGCATAGGTCTCAACCTCCTGTAGTCATAAACGACCTCTAACTTGATATTGTTTCATGTTCGACGTCATCCATCAGGACGAGTCTGTTCAATAACAACACGAGGGTGAACGACAGGATCTTCCCGAGCACCTTCCTCACCCTGCTCCACTCAAGCAAGTCAAACACGCGTGCAGCAAAGACAGCTTGAACAGGTCGGTCTGCCGATGCGATTTCAAACGGAAGGCAGACCCCGTCGGTGTATTCCGCGACGGCACGCAGACCAGACGTGAACCCATCTTCGTGGAGGCCATACGCAAGCCATGCGCCTGCGTACAAGATCCCTCTGCTACCCTAAATCTTGCTCATTTCTCTCATTGATGCGAGGGCCTACACGGAAGAAATAAATAAAGGGTGTTGGCCAAGAAGGGAAGGATCGGAAAGTTATGATAGGTATGTATGTATGACCAAGGGCATGACGGCTGCGATGGCAGAAGCGACGGCGTTTTTGCCCTACGCACGCATTCGAATCCATAAATGGGCATAATACGGAAATAGGGGGCTTACCTCCGTGTTTAACACAGGGTGGTCGTACTGGAATCGCGCTGCAACGGTGCCGCTAGCGGGTTCCGCCGGTGGATTCAGGGTCACGAGGACCGGTCCGTACTTGCTCTCAGACGGGTACTGCAGGCGGTTCATATGAAGCGCAATCGAACATGAGTCTTTTTGCTCGCGGTGGACGGCCCGTACATGTCTTGTGCGAGGCGTGTTCGCATCAACACCCAGCTGATATATATAGCCTGTAGGGGAGACGTAGAGGAGACTTACAATGACACCAAGTTGTTCGCGTTGACTTTGTACATGCCCTCTGGTCTGACCGCAAAGTATAGCGCCAGAGTCGTATCCGAATGACAAGCCATGGTCACACGATCAAAAGTCCAACGAGCGGCCATCTGCGGTCGTGACCTGGACGGTGCACTCAGGAATATTTACAACGGACGCGATGGGCGTCGACGAGTGCAACTGGCTCTTTGGGAGCTTCTCCAAGATGGCGCTGACATAGTGATGACTGGTGTAACGCAATACGGTCTTCACGTCTGTGAGAGGTGACCAGATGTGGTATGGACTCTTGATTGTCAACCAGGCGGGCCGCCCCATGATCTGGAGTAGACGATGGTTGCCCATAAACCTCGCCTGGGCAGTACGCGGACTTAGCAGATGGAACCCGGGCGTTGAGAAAGGGGCGTACCAATGTTTGGACGGGAAATTCCCGCAGACACTTGTCAGGGGGTGTACTCCAAATGGCAGCAGTCACATCGGCCAAGGGGATCAATCGGGTGCGGTATGTACCAGATCGGAACGAAAAGGTTAACTTACAATAAGGTGGTGATCGCGGAAAGTATCCGAATACCCTTCTCGAGCAAGATACTCTGTGATGGAACGATCCTCGAGGTAATAATTACCGTCGACCGCAAGCTCTCGAGCGCATGCGTTGAACCGCAGGATGTCATAAAGTAGCCTCCACATGCTTGGATGATGATCCAGGCTCATCCAGCAGACGCGAGGGTTGACAAAACACCCGTTAGGCTGTTGCCCACTGAAAGACACCATGGTCTCTAGATACGCTGAATAATATTTCTGTTGGGAGGAGAATGATACCCGGGTAACGACCCAGGAAACGAAGGAAATTCGGATTAAAAAAGTAGTTGGATTAAAAACGACCTGGTGCCAAACGGATGCTTCCACGTCTCTGGACTATCGAATGATGACTCACGAAGCCACTGAAGAAAAGACATCTCAGTCAAAAGAGAAACTATGTGGACTCAAGTCTTACGTGTCGTCTGCCATGCCACTAACCTGACAACCCACGGTATTTGCATGACCCCCAGCGCGGTCATCGGCTTCGAATGAATGGACTTTATGGTCAGTCTGTTCGTCCTGCAATGTGCAGGTGACTCGGGCTCGGTGACCGAAACATGGATTGGATGAGCATGATCAACACTTACCCACGTCGCAGCAAGTCCGGAAATGCCAGAGCCAACAGCAGCAATTTTCATGGGTGATACTAGGTCGTGCTGGAGGGAATTCATGCAAGAGTTCACCGAGAGGTCGACTCGGAGCAATTTTCAAGCTTTCGAAGCTAGAAGAACCCAGGTTCGGGAATGGTTAATACGTGAACCGATCGAGCACTTGAAGTACTCAAGCACAGCAGAAGGTTCATCAGATATAGATATGGGACAACCTCTAACATATGAGTACACTTCCCCCGTACCTTTACCCCCTACCTGCCGCTGACCAGCTCGGGTTATTCAGCTCGATACCTCCAACACCTCCTTCATAGACGCCATCGATCATCAATTCCAAGGTTGGTGAAATCTTGCTGGATTCCATGGCCCACAAAGCCACCGCAACGGTACTAGTGAATCATCAAGAAGGAACAAGGCCCAATGGAGTAGATCGACGTACTTGACACCGTTGTAGTTAAGAATACCTTGCTGTACGGGGAATTTGTACTGAGGTCTATAAGTGTCTTCAATCAATCACTCGGGTGTCAACATCTGGGGTGTACTCACCCGAGGTTTGCTACTCTCTTTCCCATCATCCACCCATTCACGTACAGCTGGGCACGATAAGGCTGGAAAGATTGATCAAAGGTAAAAGACATGGGCACATCAAGTTCCCCTGAGATGTTGAGGTCAAATGTGGTCACGAAGAATCCCACTCCTGCATTAGCGTTGGGAAGACCTTGGGAAAGATCCCTCGTTTCCCATGATGAAGTGTCATAGCCTGGAAGATGCCAGCCCAATCGCTCGCCGTACAGACCACCCTCATTGAGAACACCTCGGGCTTTGTCTGGGTAGCTGGATCAAATGTCAAAAAAGGATTCCAAGTGTGCTTGAACGTGAAACGAACTTCGAATAACCTCCGACTTTGCCTTGCACCTTCCACTCGCCGAAGTCGCCCGTATTAAGCATGAACCCGCGAACTCCTCGAGGTGACTTCTCTTCATCGATGACCGCTGGAAACACTCGTCAGCCAATCGAGCCAACCGACAATGGCAAAGTCACCTCCGTCCTCGTTCAGGCCCATGTTGTCCTAGTCAAGTTGTGAACGCGTTATAAACTATAAGGTGCAACTAACCTGGAGAATGGTGATGACATTATCATTACCCTGATCGTAAAGTAGGGAACCAGGTGGGAAGTAAAATCTATCGTCAGTCTCTTCCAAGATGTTTCGGTTGCTGGTCGAACTTGACAGGTTGTCCATCGTCAGTGCATCACCACAGCAGAAAATGCAACCTCACTTTCCATATGAAGTGTTCAGAAAGACATTGTTTACCCAAACACTCGCAGCGAAAGCTGGTTATTAGGCGTCCATGAAACCTATCTTCTGTCTGAGAAGGACTGGGACGGACCTTCGCCACCGTTGATGGAGAGGTTAACCGACTTCGTATCCTTAGTGGCGGTGAAGTGTCCACGCCAAAGGACCACGTTTTCACAACTATTACATGCGTTGAGTCAGTGAACAATGGTAGGGCTGGTAGTCACTTACTACTCATAGTCACAACCATATAGAATTCGTCCGTCTCCATAGTAAGGTTTGAAGGGTATGTTGGTCTCCGTGTGATTTGCAATCGTCCAGTCTGCGTCTGAGAAGTCGGATTCGATTTCCGGCAAGCTATTCGCATACCTCCAGTTTGTCAATCGAGGGGTGACAATTCCTGTTGCCGAAACGGATGGGGATATCTGAGCGGAGAATCCGCCCTGTTGGGTGATAGCAGCAGCTGTGGCGACATCTGCAGCAATGGGTATTCCATTCCAGGTCACGGCATTTACAGTATCTGGCGCAATCACCATCAACCTCACGCCCTCGTACAGGTCACCACGGATAGCAAGCGTTGAGCCGGAAATTGTCGCGTTCCGTACAAGGTAGGGCCCCCCTATTAAGACGGAAGTATTGGTGCCATATTGCCAATAATTTGCGAAGTCATCCGATGGATTCGTAGGTATTTCCGGGGACCAGAACGTGCCTGCTGTGGCGGTGTCACTGTAGAGAACCAGTTGCTTACTTGAGTCCCAGACGGTTACAAGACCTTCTATCCCCGATAAGAAGGTTATGGTTGAGACACCGTTGATCGAAGCGTAGGAAATGCTGGCACTCTGGGCCTGCAGGCGTGGCGCTCCCGTCAGGGCAAGAGCAGTCTCGTGCTCCTGAGTGGGGTCGCCATACAAGAACAAGACGTCTCTGTTACCAATCCGGCCCGCGTAGAGGACCTGTGCTGTAGAGTAAAGGACTTTGGACGAGCCGAAGGAATAATCGGTGACAACAACTTTGGATTGCCGACCACCGAGAGTGATCGCTGAAGCAACTCTTGGAATTTGGAATGAGCCAGCTGATGTGGTCACGTTCAGCCTGAAATGCGTCGTTGCCCTGCACACAGTTCCCGTGTCAGCGATGTTCAGCAACACATGATCGTCTCACGTCGAAATGGAATCGTTTTGTCTTGCGATGAAGAACGACGTGCTTGTGTCGGGATTGGTCAACAAGGTGACGAATGCAGAATCATTTGTCACCGCGACAGCACCGCTGGTACTGTCACCAATGTGGTCAGTCTTGTAAAACTCTGGGGAACTGCGGAGGAAGAGCCCCTCTCGTTTAAGCTCGGGATACTTGTCGGTCAGCTCTCGATTCTCGGCAATCGCACTTCCATAATCGTATGATGCTGGGTAACCTGTTATGTGCCGAGAAGGGGAACGTCAACGAACACTTACTGTAAACGCCTGGGAAAGGCAAACCGCCCCACGAGGTCCCTCTGTGAGATCCTGGTAAGCGGCGTCCAGGTGAGAGTGTATTCATACCCATAGAGCATGTAGTAGTTGATCAGCTTAGCATTCGCTGCCCAAAGGTGGAGATTGAAAACATTCTCAAAGTCAGGTCCAGTGAGCACACGACACTGATCATAGCCTTGAGCACCATGTCAGCTCCTTTCTTGTTACACAGATCGAGAGGTGTACCTGGCGCCGTGGGGCCCCATGCATCGAAAGCACCACCCTGGAACTAAATCACGGTTACTATGGTATTAAAATGATGCGGATGCAAAACCAACTTCAGGGAAATACCACGGTTGATCAGGATTTACACCTGGAAATCACGTAAACGGGCTCGGAACCAGCAGGAAGAATTCCTGACATACTTTCATGGTAACTATAGTAATTCATGTCCACTGGACTCCATACCGTAGGGTTGGAACAATCGAATCCTTGCGGGTAGGCATCAAGACTTTTAATGCAAACAAGTGGTCAATGGTTGCCCCTGAGCAAATGGCCTGGAAATACCCATAAATATCGACGGCGCCCTGCAAAACATAGATCAGATAAGGTGTCGCTGAAAGAAAATTGGTCTAACAGTTCCGTTTATCCAGTTCCTGCCTGCTCCGGCATCGTTTGCTGTCAAGGGTACGACGATACTGGAGTCGTAAAATGCGGCCTCAAGGTCTACGAAGTATTCCGCATGCGAGACCGGTGACTGAGAGTATTCATTATCTGCGGGGAACAAAGGCTCAACCACAGCGGTCTTCGAGGATGAAAGATGGTACGAACCAAGTTGGATTGCTAAAAGCACCAAGTTAAGACTTGTTCAAAAAATGTCAAACAAGGTCTACATACCGATAACCGGCCCTCCTCGGTTGATCTGGTAGGGTACCGTTTCTGTGATGATTCCCTGGATATAATCTTGCCACGCCGCCTTCCAGTCCGTCGCATTCGTCCTAAGTTCACCAGCCACTTTTGATGTTATCCAGTGTGCAATACCTCCCGCAGTTGTCTCAGCGTTGATGTAGGGACCTAAAGAAGTGTTATGAGGCATTCAACACCAGAACAAATAAGTATTTGCCAGGGCGAAGGACAATCCAAATTCCCGTCTGCTTTGCAGCTTCATAAAGCGGCTCTAGAGCACGGTAGCCATTGAAGTCAATTACTCCAGGCGAGGGATTGATCAGTGCCATGTGGGTGTAAATACTAATGGCGTTGAATCCTGCGGCCTTGATTTTTTGAAGAACATCGAGCCATAATCCAGGAACTGGCAAACGGAAGGGGTGAAACTCTCCGGAACTGACGAATAGCAATGAACATGATGCACAAAAGTATGCAGTTTCAAGTTATGGGTGGACATACTGAATGAAGACGCGCTGTCCTTTTAGTACCAGACTGTGCCCGTCCCACAAGACGTCGTTTGTACGTCCGTTCCCAGTGAGGTCCGTAGTTATCGCAGGCTTTTCGACGGTTTGCTTTCTAAGGCCGCAAGCATCATCCACTATGCCGCCAGTCAGGGATGTGCCAGACCAGAGGGTAGAGGGCTTCAGAGGAGACACGAGGAGACACAATGCTGAAAATAGCGCGACGAGTACCCATGGCAGACTAGCTCTCTTCCGCCTGGCATCATTGGTAGGAGCACTACCTAGAGGTAGTATGCCACCCTCTGCCTTCGCCGAGTAGATGCGTCGCTTCGTCGTCCCAGGCTCTTTAGTATTTGAGTTCATGATGCAGTCATTCGCCGAGCTCGCCGTCGTGTGATGTTGGTGACGCGCAATTCCACGGTGTAATGGAGAGCCTGGAGGGTAGTGGAGGCTCCGTACGTATTCTCCTACTACAGTAGTTCCCGGTTGAAGAACTTTGCTCACGGCATGATTCCGTACTACTACTAGGAACCCTGGGCGTACTGGGACGTGGCTAGGTATCCATGGAAGTTCCTCTAATCAAAGACCGGACAAGTATGGCCAGGTCGACCTGGGACGAGGACACTCGATTGATTCAGAAGCAAACCGTAGTAAGTATGCTATCAGTGTATCTTGAAACTGCCAACCCCGAAACCACTGGAAAGGCGCTCGACGACTACGGCTAGCACTGCGGCCTCCAAGCTTTACTGTAGAGTCGAGCATGCACTTAAAGGCGTCTCGGTATGTTACTGTATCTTTCAACATTCCAGTTTACCGTTCTGAATAGCGATGGCCGGCAGTTCGAGCATGAGAAAGCAACGACAACAATCGAATGTCCCACTTCCAAATTTCACCCTCAGTCAAGCGAGCCGGAGCTCTTCAGAGTCCACCGAGTAGTTTACTTGGTCAGGCCCGCGAACACAGGCTGGGGCAGCAGGCATCGTGGCCACCGTGTCAGCTGGGAATACATCTTCAAATCCTCACTGTAGAAAGACATCGTCAAAGCAGTCCTGAGTGCCCCACCATGGCCAGCGGCTTTTCCGGTATGTGACATTATGTTACTTGAGTTTAAAGCAGATCCATTCGTCTGCGTCCTTGAAGAGACACCTGGGGGTCTATCACGCGTTTTTTTGGTGTCCAACTGGGCCAAAGTTTTTTACATTTACATTTCTTCCTATCCATGCCGCTGGTCTTTACGGAGTCTTCGGAACCTGGGCACGAAATATTCGATTTCGTCGTCTTCGTCATACGTCCCGACTCTCAGCACCCTTTCGCCGCCACCCAAACGAGACACTGACACCACCTCTAGTGGTGATCTCTGTCTGCTTACAGTCCGCCGGCCACCCTCAGATAGCCGGTCCCGGCTTCCTGGCGTGCATGCCAAGTTGGAACACGTCAGGACAATAGTCAAGAACTCTTCATTTGCACAAACCACCCTCCTCCAGTCTTCCGCTGGAACGGTTGAGCAAGTACATGCATCGATGAAGGACGCGAACTGGGTCCATTTTTGCTTGCCCGCGGATCACAGACCCCGAAAGCCCTACTGACGTTGACAAGTGGACTCTGCTTCGCTGACCAACGCCGCTCGAAACTGTCGGACGTTCATCCCTTTGTCATGTCTCCATGGTGGATTCGCCTTTCTCTCTTCATGTCAGACAGCGACCCGGCGACAGGACACTCTTCGACGAGGCCATCCATATCGCTGCGGGGGATGTTGTTTTCGGGACGGATGCATCATTGGCACGATGTGGTCGATCAAGGATGGCGTTGCGCCTCGTGCGGTAAAGTCTGCATATGAGCGACTCGTTCGAGACGGCACAACGCCAGATTAGCCAGATTAGCCTGACGTGTGTGAACGCTGCGCGTCGCTATTGGACGCCTACGACAAAGCAATGCTCTATTCGTGCAAACATCTATTCCAGTTGTATCCACTTGCTGGATCTATGTAACCATTCGACTATACATCCAGCTTCCTCGTCACTCCAATTCAGTGACGTCAAGCTGTCTAGTATTTGGACAAGTATTAGTGGAGTGGCCGGGTCGAGCGACGAGAGCGTGCATGGTTGAAACGAGCCACCCCGCACTTTTTTTTTCGGTGAGTTTGCACAAGTGGATTGAAAGGAACGACATCCACCACAAGACAGGCAACATTGATATTTATACAGGTCAATCTCCCTAACAGGCCAAGTAGATTCTACTCCTGGGGACGAATAGATAGTAACACAAAGCAAGGAGAGGACGTTTGCGTGGAGGTGATGCGGCTGAAACCAAACGATGGTATGGACACGCTCAATAGGTAAGAATGCATGCACGATTGGATAGATGTGGGAGTGTGAAATTCGAGGGATGTTTAAACGGCTATATGTTCGTTTTCAAGGGCCTTACTACCAACAGGGTAATCTGGTCTGTTTGGTGTCTGCATGGAAATTTGATGATAAAGTTGGTGGGCCATTTAAATGGAATCAGTTGATCTGCGTACCATTGGGTCTTCGCCTGAATCTCGGACGGTAGCACCATTCTGTTATTATAGAAGTCAACCATGGGATCTAGAGGCTGTCGACGATCTGCAAACCTCATTTCCCCCCCTCGACACTGTGCCTGGGGGGTCTCTTGTAATTATGGTGGGATGCAACGGGAGGTTGAGCGAGCGAACTCGTTGATCTGTAGCTAGCGAAAATCTTTTCGCGTCGCAGTCGGTACCACGCCCCCGTATAGTTTGGCGGGTGTTGAGTCTATATATGCATGAGGCCTGCACGTTGTACAGGGGTATAAAGAAACGTACGTCGCAACGAATGACGATCCATATACTAAATCATGGGTCAATTCAATGTTCCAAATTGAGCAAGAATGCCTTACGTTTGCTCAAAACTAAGTAACAACCCACGAAGACGAAATTCTTCGGCATGGCGTTGTACTATTGGTGAGTTAAATATCAGCGACCCACACCGAACTGCAGGAAATACATACAATAATCACAGTGAAGAAGCTCAGTGCACTAGTCAACGGGGCCGATCAGATGGAAAACGACATTGTTGAGATCCAACAGTACCTTGTCAGCAGACCGGTGCTAACTGCATAAATCGTTAACGTTCTAACGAGGGAGTTGGTCCTGTGGATATGCCATCAGAAACCAGCAAAAAAGTACACTGGAAAACTCAAAACGTACTGTCGATAGCTGGACCGCATGGTTTGCAAGTAATAACAAAGGGACACAGCTATCCCTAGGTCATCCAGAACGCCAATACCAAGCGCGATGGTTCCCGGGAGCTGAAGCAAGGACACCAAGTCAGTAATGAGAGGGTTCATGCGTGAAAATCCAACTGACTCGTAGGGTTTCAAGATCAGATAGTGAAGAAAGCGCATAACTGAAAGGGGTGTACGCATGCTCAGCTCGAGTGCTACGCTGAAGAATGTGAGAAAATTGGCACCATTTCACTGTGAAATCTATCAAATACGTCAACGTTCGAAAGCAATCGCGTAAGCTTTCATTGAAGACTTACCGACGGCGAGACCTGGGATAATGAAGATAATTATCCAGGTTAGATGCGAAGCTGCAACCATGACCACGGTCCCTCACCCAGTTGTGCAAAATTCAGAAGCAACTTGCCAGGAGAATCAGTCACATGTATGATATAACATCGCACGTGGGGAAGGATTCACCAGAAAGGCCGTCAGCCATATGTTCCCTTTGCTAACTGAGGAATGCAAGTCATTAAAGATGGCGTCAGGGAAGAACAGAAACCTTACATCGCCAAACACGCAGTGAGAAGAAACTACTCGACGATCGGGGTTAAAGATATAGAATGATCATCGATGAAGTATACATACAACTTGACAATGGATCCAACTATTGCCTAGACAACAAGGTGCGCCATCAGACACCTGAAATTAGTGACGGAAGTGGCATACATCCTTACCCCTACGAGAAGCTGGAGCTGGAAGACGCCGCGTGAATAAGATCAGAGTCCACCATCGACAAAGCACACGCACGCTTAGAGACCTGCATTCTTGTCACATGACGGAGAGTTTAGAGGGGGGAAAAAGACGCACCAAACTGGTCCTTCCAAGAGCGCAGGTAAGTTCATGAAGTTTCTGTATCGCAATTAGATTATCAGTAACCAACAGCCACATAAACTCACGTTATTGAGTAGTAGTACACGGAATGGCCGATCAAAGCTTGATGCACTGTCTCTAATAGTCTGAAGAAAACTACATGACAAGCCCAGCGAACATTGAGGGAGTACGAACAATAGGAACGTGACCTAAACGGATTAGACGTGAACCCGGTGCGAGGATACCTCCTGGAGACGAACTCACGATTGCTCTATACCCAACTTTATCCGAAGGATATCGATGATAATAAATGTACGCCTGGACGAACAGCATACCATATATCCTGTTGAATGATCAGCGTGACCATCTTGTAGACATGAGATATACTCACACTGCAGACACGCTGAAACCAATGAACAAGGCACCGAGCGTGTTGTCGAAACTGGGAAGGGTAGCCATTGCTTGTCCCCAGAACGACCAGAAACGAAACCCAGCAAAGAAGGGTTGAGATGTGGCGGGAGGCTGAACGGTTACTCAAGTGACGAGGGTCATATAAGCTCCCGGGATGAACCCCCGACCCGAGAAGGGGACGGGCGGCGAGGAATTATATCGTGAGTGATGCAAGTGGGCGGCGGTATTCGGGTCCCAAAAAATACTGTGAGTACATTCCGGTTGTACACGACGCACTTTTAGGAGAACTTCGTTAGAAATTAAGCGACGTCTGGGGCATGTAATTGACGTTACACTTCCCCAAGTTATCTTCAGAGGATAAAACTGCCATCGAAACCCATTTCATGGGAACCGAAATTGCTAAGACATGAGCAGATGAACAGCGGCACCTGTACGGATCCTCTTGTATGAGGAGTTTGTGTTCATCTAGCAGACACGATGGCGACATGCCGTTAAACCTGAAACCCGCGGTCTCCGTCACATCTTGTAATCATGTTCAGCTCAACACCACTGGCATCCAGAGCGCCGCTCGAGTACGCTTGGACTGCACTGAGGTGAGGTTTTCGCGAACGACTGCTCGATCACGATGGCGACATAAAATGGCCCTTGAAACTAAGCAAGGAACGCGATAAGTGGATATTCCCCTCGGAAGTGAGCTCCGTATTCATCTGTGCCTGTAGCGAATCCCTGTATCATGAACTCTATTGACAATAATCCCAACGGGGTGAAAATTGGGCCCGGAAACGCTTCGGAACTGGAGACTCGAACTTGAAACGCACTCGGGAAGTGCCGACTGTAGTTCTGGTCCTTGAGGTAAATGCAGAAATCAAAACATTTTGATTGAGCCCTGCCTTTGGGAGTCTCAAAAGGTGCTATGCGGCAAGCCAGCGCAACCGAAGAGAATTTTAACGTATACTGCTTTTCTTGAACGACTCCGAACCGAGTTGCAGGGCCACAGAAATGGAGACCACTTCAATGAACCTCCGGAAGCTGTGATTGTGGTCCGAAATGATAGTGCCATCCGGTCAACTTCACACGCTATTCAGAACATCTTGGCAGAAAACCGTCTTACATACCACCTATTGTCAAGAAACACGGGGTTGATCGGGGTAGGGAAACGGGTGCATGCGCTCGGACAAAACCGCAACCGAGGACTACATATCTGGTCACATATGACACACATCTGCTCCGATAACCTCGTCAACGGGTTCCTCCTGTTCGCTCTGGCTCGGCTCTTACGGTCGTGTGACCGGTCGAATGCTCCGCACAATTTGCACCTGATCCAGCCGGGCTGAAGTCAAGTCGGACACCTAGCCGTGCCAAGCACAACGCTACGGATTCTCTTGCCCGATGATCGCAGCTCGTCGCAGTCCGCGCAACAGGAACGGTTTTGACACTGCTGGACTGGAGCCGGAGCCCGCGCAGTATGTGCCCGGGTGTCAGGACAAACGTAAACTTTTTCACTCTCTTTCCCCGACTGTTCTTCGTTCCTGGCACAATAGCGGTGGCGTCCCGTTTCGCAATTTCAACGGCCGACCGAAGCAATGTAGAGATAAATGGTTTTAGGGTGGCTGACAATAGGGCGGCCAGAGCAAGACATTTTTCAGCGGGTTCCTTATCAGTGAGGAATGTGGGATTTTCTCCGCATGGCGCAAAACCAGGGAATGTAGGAAGGCGCAGCTTGGAGACGACCTTGTGCACAGCGAGAATTAACTCTGGCGGATTGTACGTCACCAGGTCACGTGGCGTATGTTGACAAGATAGTGAAAACATCTTCAATGTTTGGCTCTGGATGGAACTTGTTGGTGGTAATGGAGGACCCTGTACTGCTTGCTCGAGTTCATCTGACCATGTGAGAACTTTGGTCAAGTTAACAAGAGGAAGCCTCGCCCCATATTGTTGCTCCGCTGGCGGAACGACGGCGCATGTCCAATGGATTGCACCCTCTTCGCCCTTGACGCCGTATCCAGGATGCAAGCACTTTTTGATGCCACAAGTTGGACAGGATTCATCACCCAAGATCGGTGACCCATCCTTCTCCCTCCCTTTTTTCTTCGGCTCAAGAAGTGGACCCGAAGCAGGATGTAACGGACGAGGAAAGTGTGATCCGTCTTCTAGAAATATATATACGTCACCAACCGTCAAGGTTGTTCGCTGACACGATGGAACTGAAGTCATATGGTCAACGTAAAGCGCATGCAGTGCACGAGCGCGAGCCCACTTCGGTACGATTTCAACCAAGCGGCTTGCAGTAGCAATCGCGGCTACGCACCTCGATAGCTTTCCGTCTCCCGGGTACAAGAGTGAGCAAGTGCGCGGGACTAGCGACCAACTTGAACGGAACTTGGCAAGTCATTCTTGGCTTGACATCTGAGCATCCCGATTAGTCTAAGCGAAGCATCAAGCAGAAAGGAACGCCCCTTTCGCGGTCATCGGCACCCTCGGAAGGAGAATCCGTAAGACCTGTTCATAATCTACAGCGCAGCACGTGTTTTAACACACATCCATACGTGAGGAACAGGATGGTACTCACCTTCTTCCTTGATCCTTGGAGCGTCTCCATGCTCTGGGTGGGTCTGGGGTGTGTTGTGTAGGGAGGAGTCGAATGTAAGCTGCCGGTCAAGAGATGGTAGTGGAGGAGGGCTCCCTTTGGGAACGGGGAGCAGTGGTGTATTGCGATCGAGCTCTACGTCAAGCAATTGTTCTGAACCGAAAACAGAAGTATGGGACTTGGATTGATCGAGCTAGATAAAATCGGTAAGTTCCGTGTCAGGATAAGGTGCAGATAAGGGATCTGTGACATGATTTACATACTTCGACCCAATGCTCAACTTCCATTTTCCCGCCGGCAACCCACTCAAAAATGACCTTGGCCATAAATGGTTCATTCGCTGTACCGATAATCGCAAAAGGTTGCTGTTGGGCCGTGAGAAACACGGGTGAAACTGTCCTTGGCGGTACGACCGTAACGCATGTCAGGAAGGATGACAACGGGAGTGACTACTCGATAAGCTCAGTATCCAGGCACCAGTATCCTTTTTTTTAAAACAAGGAACGTACATAAGAGGGCGCCGTCACTCCAAGCATCCAACGATACGGATCTGTAATGCCTAACTGGGTACGTCGGTCTGGGTGCGTAAGTATTGCGCAGTAATGGGCGCGGCGCCGCAGTGGGCTCACCTTCTTTCAAAAATAAACTACGATCCTCGAGACGGAGGCGCGCCGTGATGTGGAAGCGCGATGCAGTTGTGCCAGCCGGGATGATCGCAGGAGTTGAATTGTTGTCTGCACTTGTTGTCTCCCCCCGCGTATCGACATCAACCACCAGATCGAGGTCCTTTCGTGCGGTATTTCTGTGCGGATAGCGCATGTAAAAACCTTTCTTGGGCTGTGCTGATTCTTCAGACACAAGTCCATATGGTTGTGAGCTTGTACCGTCGGGAGTTATAATATCAACGTGCTGATCTTCATCGTAAACGTGAATGCAACGACGTTTGGGAACACGACCAAGGAACTGTGCAAGGGCAGGAGAGTCTGCGTGAAGACCAAGGGTTCGCGATAGTAGCGTACTTGGTGCTGTCGCTGAGTTTTCCAGGAAAACGTCCGACGCGGCATGCGCCAACGGAGGGTTGGGTAGGATACCCTCAACACCTACCGCCCGTTCGAATAACCGACGTAGCCCAACAACGCTGCCACCCCAAGGCACTTCTACGCCATCTCTCTCGTACGTCTCCCAACTCTGAGCGTCGGCAGAAATAGGGACAGCGCAGGCCGTAATGCATGCATCATGGCTTGCCCATTCGACGCCATGAGCCAGTCGTGCATGATTGAGGAGCCCCTGGAGGGTAGTGAACTGTGTTCGGCTACAGGTTGGACAGACAAGAATCGCAAGCTGGCTATCAGACGTGGTGAAAGGCAACTTTATGTACAAATGTTTCTTCTGTTGAGACGGTTTAGGGGTCCGGGAAGAACGCGTTTTTGGAACACGCTGGAGCGTTGGTTGATTCGACACTATAGGGGAGAATGTGGGAGATGGACTTCGTTCTTCGGGCAGTCCGGTGTCAAATATGAATGATGAGAGTGCTTCAAATGCTTCAAGAGCATCGAGCGCGGCGTCTTGGAAATCGTCCCCGTCCAAAGGTTGATCTTGTGGTTCTTTGACGTTCGAAAGTGCGTCCAACATTTGGAGCGCCCATTGGATACGACCTTCGATGGTAGTCGCAAGCCGTTCACGAATGGCAACCTCCAGATTGACTTCATCATTGATATGCCGAGAAGTGTCGGGCATCTGGGGGTCTACAAGCAAGGACGGTTCAGCTTGAGGAGTCAACGACGATGAGAGCGACCGCACCATGATCGTCACCTACTGAATCAGCATCCAGCTCCCCGTCCGAAACTGTAGAATCTTTCTTTCTTTTGAGTACCCCAGGCTGTGGAACGTCTACATGGGACGGTGTTGGCAAGTAACACATGCGTACCCATCTATGCTCGGTACGATGAAATTGGGTATCAAATGAAGGGATACGATGTGACCCCTTCTTCGGAGGTGTCTTTACCATAACTCACGGTAACGACCCGGAGAAACACCTCCGCTTAACATCTTGCACTGACGACTCTACCATTTGACTCGAGGATCATCCGGCGGGCCCTACTCGCACTTCAGTACGCCCCATACGCCTGGCCTTTGACTGGCGGAATATACGTGGCTTGCCAGTGGCGAAACAACCCTTGCAAGTTGCGAGTCGACTCGTCGGTGTGATCGCAAGGAAACATGCTAAATGTGGATGGGTCATATTCAACATTGAAACTCGTCTAGGGTACCAGGTCCCAAATATCGTTCCTGGTCCAATGGAAGTCACTAAAAGGTATGTAACTATACAGGTATACAGCGAGCAAGAGAAGTATGTGATGAAAGCTTGTCTGTCTAGGAATTTGAAAGCGTTTCATCCCGTTGCCAAGCGGCTTACCCAGAACCTGCTTTGTAGACACGGCCCCAAGCAAGCGCTTGGAACCTATGGCGGATGTCGATGAGCTGGGACTGGTAAGTGGTATGAATCGCAAGCCGACACTCACTGATCATACAGGGACAGGGCACCAGCCGCAGCAATGCCGCGCAAAACGTTCGCACCAGCTCCGTCTTTTGCGAATGATCAGGCTCAATACGCTGCCAGAAAATGATGGACACATACTGAACAACGCCCTTGCGCCTTCTTTCGCGACAATTTGCCTGCTCGCATCGATGAAAGACTTGTAGCGAACCTGGTGAGGATGATGTGAGATGGTGTCAAGTCCGCTGACAGAGGCAACGCTTGCCTTTTCTCCCGATGTCATCATCATACGACGACGGATTGTATCCATAGGATAAGACGCAAACGCAGCACCCTATAAAACCGCCTCAACAGATAGCCCAGCGACATCTGCAGAACCTTGACTGACTGTGGTGCAAGCCCAACCCACGGCGAAAGAAGCTAGGAAATTGCCCTGGAGATTCCCGACAAGGAAGGTATCTCTGATGGTATCATAACCTCCAAAGCTAGACAAAAAGGTATGTTAGTCCTTAGCGTGGACATAAGCGAAACGTGTACTTACTACAGCCCTCGGTAGACGATGATACCGAGGATATTAGGAACAAAACCTCTATATAGGCCAAGAATTCCGTCCGTGCGGAGTGTCTGTCTATAGACGTCTATGATTCCGGTGAATTGACGTTGTCCTCCCTTAGCGGCGCTCTTCCCGTCAGCACTCAGCCGTGTCCGAGCGCTGATTGCAAAGGTCATGTAGGAACAGATGGACAGGACAGCGAAACGTACTAGTCAAGGGAATAGACAAAGACAGCAGACGACGCCCCGGCGGCGGCACCACTGGCGATATTCCCTATGACAATAGAATCAGCTCCGATCACCAAATATCCATCCTTCAGACACTCACCAAAGACCCAAGACCCATACCCTTCCGATTTTTTGTAGGCGAATCTCCTCTTGAATTCGTCCTTGAAGGCAAAGTTCAAAGCCTGCGTAGGAAAGTACCTCAAAATATTGGCACCATTCCCCCTCCAAACTTAGTACGCTGAGCACGTTGGGTCGATGGTCGAAAGATGCAATAGCGCACAGCTCAAGAGCCCTTCTTCCGCAAAGGTTCTTCTAAAGCAATCTGTCACACCACGATATGGGGAGCTCAGGCGGCCAGCCGCGATCATAGCTCCCTGATTCTGTATCAGCAACTTTACACGCTCGATGGGTGCAGCGACCGTCTTCGAGATGGCCGCAGCAGTACCTCCCATCATGAAATCAACTGCACGACTTCCTTCAGAAACACAGTTTTGCAGAGCAGAGGAAAACGTGACTCGCCTAGGAAATCATTCGATCCCGAGGCTTTACCCTTTGGGTTATCAGCCATAGTTTTTTATGTTTAGAGAGGACCGGTGAGTGGGGATTTCAAACGGATGATCTGATGTTGGGCAGGGGGGACTCGACGCCCGGCCTTTAATGCGAATACGGTGTGAGACTTGTAGGAACAACTCGGAAACGAGTGGAGCCTTTGATACCGTGCTGCGCGGGTAGCATCCTCAGCGCCTCAAGGCAGTGTTTCAACTCCGTGCTCACCCGACAACACTACCAATGGGAGACGAGAAACTCCATTGGTGTAGGTGTCACCGCATGTGTCCTTCCCAATACGCGAGCACTTCATATGCGGCACTCGTTGCGGGATCAAAGTGTCACTGTCTCTTTGTCCATCTGATGGATGTCAGCATTAAGAAGCCAGACCTATCAGATGCATCAGATGCGATCATTCTTCTCTACAGTATACAGCGAAGCATTGGGTAACAACGTTGAGATTTTACCAAAGAAGTTAAGCACGTTCAGCACAAAAAAAAGACGCGCACGAGGACCAACGTGGAGAAATACATACTACTAAAAATTGGAATATGTATCGAGCATGCCTCAATGAGATTAATAAACATGCATTGCCTCGTTCGCACGTTCCCGATGGTAGAAATACATTCGCTGACAGATATTGCTACATTCAATGTACTCGATAAGTAATAGCGACAAACCTCGGATGCTTCAAACTCAGGGTTACGCTCCGTGCGATTTCGAGTTCAGGAAGAGTCTGGCAAGATCGCCCGAACGGCAGGTTGCTTCTCAAAGTAAGCAGCCGAATTCATCATAAAGCGATAGCTACTTCCATCGCCCTGTATTAGAAAATTTGTTAGAAAGAAACGGACAAAAAATCATGCATAAGAGACTGACAATCATCGTCATCGGAAAACCAGGGTCAAAGGGAACAATGCTCTCTAAGTACTTGATGTGCTCGGGGGTGAGGAGGATCTCCAGCGCCTCAAGGTTAGCCTGAAAGTGCTCCACCTTCCGACCTCCGACGATTGGGAAAACATAAGGCGCCTTCTGCATGACATATGCAATCGCCACCGCGGTCATTTGCTTGGCGCCGACTTCTTTGGCGACCTTCTCCAATGCCGCGCTCATAGCCTTTTCATTGTCGTTTCGCTTCCATTCCGGATCCATGAACGCACGCCCCTTTTCGCCTGACTGAGCACGCCGCTCTTCTTCCTCGTCTGTGCGAAGCTTCCCGCCTGCCAGTACACTCCACGGGGCGATGGCCATGCCTATAGGTCATTGTAAACCACACTGGTAAAGCACTGGTTCTAATTTCGAACACACCTTGGGCCTTGCACATCGGAAGTATGTCTCGCTCAAGGGAGCGATCCATGACATTCCAGAGGCCTTGATAGACCACGAAGGGGGTCTTCCCGCGATCACGAGCATACTGATTGGCCTGCGAAACTACCCATGCCGGAGTATCAGAAATACCCTGGAAACCAGACCGAGTCAAAAAATAATAATCAGAAATGTCAAGGATATTCGACACGTACCAGGTAGAGCACCTTCCCTTGTTGAACGAGCGTGTGAAGGCCATTCATCATTTCCTCGATAGAAGTCTCCCAATCCCACCAATGGGCATAGAGAATGTCGATGTACGAAGTCCTGAGTTTCTTCAAGCTCGCTTGGACGCTAACATGCATCGATTTCACACTGTTTCCCACGTACAACGCCCTTTGCTGCACTCCGGCCTCCCCTTGCATATAATCTGAGGTGTACTGTACGATGGATCAGCATGACGCTTGTCCAGGGGTACACGGTACCAGTACTAACCTTGGTCGCAATGACAAGCTGATCTCTAATCCCACGTTGCTCGGCCCATTCACCAATAAACTCTTCCGATCTCTGATCTTGGCTAAAGCGAAAACCTCAGGGTGGTGCCAAAGCCCATGTCATCACGAGAACACTCACTAGTTGTTGGAAGTGTCGATGAAATTTCCGCCGGCTTCGTAAAAGGCGTCTAGAAGCTTGTAGGAAGATTCCTTGTCCATGCTCCCTACAAGCTGCCCCCATTTGTCCCCGATGCTCATCCCACCAAGCTGGAAGGGCGAGACGTGCACTGAGGCATGGGGCGACAGGACGCGGTAACGAGCGAGACGGGATTTGGGTTTGGGCACAGGGAGCATTATCGACGCCATTGTGTAGACAGGAGTTGAGGGGATCGAGGACAAGGAGGACAGTACTTGCATTTTATAAACGCCAGGAGTTGGATTTCCTCCGTGACGTCATGGGCTTACATAGTGTGTTCTATTGCCAAGAGGTTTGCGAAGTCGACAAAACACAACATCTCAAATGCCACTCCCTCGTCGTGTACCGTGGACATAGGCTCGCATCCGATGGCAAATGCGGACCAAACCCGGGTCCATTCAAAAGGCAGGTTTACATATCCGATATACGGAGTCTCGCACTGAGAGTCCACAGCATCTTCGCAAGTCTTACAGTATAGGTACAGTCCAGGCAGCCGTGGATTACTCATTCTCGACGCGGCCTAGTTGGTCTCAGCGTCGGTATACGGGGTCGTGGCAAGTCCAACCTGGGCATTGCCAGTGTCAAAGACAGAGTAGAAGCGCTGCAACCACCCGAACCCGTCTGTTGCGGGTGCCAACAGTCAGCAAACGCCCGGCGTTACAGCGTTCAAAAGACCTACTGATAAAGTCGAGACCAGATCCGCTCTGAGTTCCGAGATCAGAGGTGATCAGATAAATCTGGCCGGGTTGGCCACCGATCACGGGGTTGAGCGCACGGGGCCAAATTTGGGCATTGGGCGTCAGCTCGTAGGTAACCTATCGGAACGATCTCAGTCCATCGTTCAGGAGGGGGGTAGTAGAAGACCTACCCCGCTGATGTTGAAATATACGCTCTGCAGTTGCGCGTACTGTTGCTCCGTGATGGTGAGCAAACCAGTGGTCCTGTGCCCCGTACATTTAATTGATTACCGCGCTGTAACAGTGTAAGAGTATCTCACTGGTCCAAAGTCGCTCCTGTCGCCTCCTGGTAGGCCTGGAAGGCGTCCGTGGCAATGAGTAAAAGCGTGGTACCCGTGTCAACGATGCCGGCAGTAGTCTGCAGGAGGGGGGTACCATTTCCGTAAGTCACCGACTGGTCGATACCCCAGTACTATGACAACGTGCACACAGTGAGAAAGCCAGTCGTTGCATCCCAACAGATTTCACTCACGTTCGACGCGGGGGAAGTGGTTGTGATTGGCACAAAGTTGATCTCGCCAGTGTATCTAACGTTCGTGATGAATTTCAGTCGGAGACTACTATGAGATGACTCACTTGGTGTTATCAGTTCCTCCAAAGGTAAGTTCACCGTTCGTGGCATTGATAGTCGACGAGGGTTCATAGAAGATACCCAACGAATCTGAAGAGATCAACCCTTGCGCATAGAGGTTGTCCGTGACTGTCGGCACGTCTGTGGTGTTCGAAACAGTGCCTTGCGTAAGATCAACTGGGCCAACCCTGTGATTCATGTCAACGCGCTAATGCTCAATTCTCTGGGAAAAGTTCTCACCCAAGAATTCCATCCACGCCACTGAAACCTTGCGCAGAAGAAGCAACACCGATTGACTGGTTCTGAATCACAAGATCTGGGCTCAAGGCCACCGTATCAATGTCTGAACGACCGTCAGCTTCTGTCTGACATGTGCAAAGAAGGTAAAATCCCAACATTCTTCTCCGGACATTGTCCCGGAGCCATAGCCGACGTTCTGCGGCCGAGGGTGTCAATCCAATGCCAACGCAGCTTCATGGGCGAACTTACGATGGTGTTGCCGGTGTCTTGGCTAGTGCTCGTCGGGTTGTATGGTATGCCTGCGCCAACCCAAGTGTTTGAACTCCCTATAGGCAATGTTGAGATCACCCAACGAGGCCGTCTTGTACAAAAACCTACCGGTATCAATGAGAAGGTTGTATTGGGTTGGGGGATTCCCAACACCAACGGACATCATATATGTCACACCTATGGCCAATGCTCAGCACACTTCAGCGTCGGTGTCAAGTCTTGAAAACTCACCTGAATCTGTCACATCGATGCTATCACCAGAAGCAGGGCTAGCAGCAGCCCTCTGCCTGAAAGCCTTGATAGGCCCATGCGGCGACAAACCAGCAAGGAGCTTGGCTGCACGTTTGCGGTCGCGGTCAAGAAGTTCCCTCGCACCGAACGAGGCTCGGAGACAGGTCGCGAAGGGAAGAGATTTTATAACGTATCTGGACATAACTGTGTGTTGACGCAACGATTCAAGTAACGGAACAAAGAGAGTGAGAAGGGTGAGGATTTCTCGCCTGAAGGAATGAACCTTTTATAGGGCTAGAGGCACTGCGTCTGAGTGGGGACTGATATCGCCATTAGCCGTGATATATCATTCCAGGGAGGCGTGAACCCGGGCTGACAGAACAGCCTGGAAAGAACCTCGGACTGGGATCTAGCATGGATCTATGTCAAGCAAGTGAACCGAAAGAGGCTACCTGGGAAAGGAAAACTCTTCTACCGCGGGATTGTGAACTTCGCCATCAGTGGGAAATCGCCACCCGGCGACGGGTTGCTCGGTTCGAGAGAGAGCAACTTGGGTGGTGTTCGGGCGACCTACTTGGGGGGCAGGCGCCCATAAAGGGGGTGACCAGACATCGTGGCAAACATGGCGTGGGTGCGCTCCACGACACATGGTCAGGAGTCGTATGACAACATATTGTGATATGATCACATTTTGGTAGTAGCCAATTATTACTCCGGATTCTGCAGCATAGGTTCAGAAACGAGTATGGTGCGGCGAAGCGACAATAGACCAATCTGACGAAGTGGGTTCAAATAGCACAATCCATGGGTATTGTCTGCTGGATGGGGATTCACGGTACATTTAGTTCCAAAATAGTTGTTCAGGCGTGTGTAGAGGCTTGGCCCGGGTTACATCCTTACTGGCATCTCCCAGAGTGACAGCTAGTAGGATCGTGTGTAAGCTCCCACAACACAAGACTCCGGCGAAAGCAGGAGCCGGTGATGGTATATTCGCGTCCTTGTGCGTTATCAAAAACATAAATACCCACTGGTACATGATTTAATGGGGGGTGATCTGAGCAGAAGTTGCTTAATGAACCGTGAAAATAAGAGAATGTGCTCGATCAGGTGACTCACTAGTGATAAAGATGCATTATGGATCAGCAAAGCGCAAGCCTGACCACAGGTAGACGGGGGGGAAATGATAACGACTACCGCCAATTCAAAGCTTTACAGAATCCTTGGTTCCCTGCCGGATGTTCAACTCCACGGGGAGCATCAACGCCATCTGGTCAGCCACAGCAATGCAATATTGATGATCCCTCCATCCTTTACTGACGTCTCCCTGACCAATTTCAGAAGGTGCTGTCCAAACCTCCACCCTCGAATTGTGGCGTCCGTCTGGATCGGTCAGGAACCGTGACTCGCTGTATAAACCAACCGTGCGAGCTGAGTAGCTGTCGGATGATGGTACCCTGGCCTTAAACTCTATTGTCATGACGATGGTAGGGAACCAACTATAAGGGGTATTTCAATCGATACGCCGTCTCCAGATTCCACTTGGGAGGATACTGACCTTGTCTTCCCCCCCACGCTACCCGGCTCACTTTCCGGGAGCAAAAGTGGCAAGTTGACGAACGAATCACAAAAGAATGGCATGGATGACGTGGTGAGCTTATCGTCCTTGTGAGTCAGCTCGTACCAGGCACCCCACTCGACGCCGCCTCCTCCAACCGATTCGGCCGTCGTTCTCGATGCGCTGCTTGGATGATTATGGCCCAACATAACGGTGTCGACAGACATCTGGAGCTCCGCTTTCCTCGCCCATGGCGGTTTGACCGCATTGTAAGACACTGTGCTTGGGTGGGAATACAGCGGCATACGGCGTGCATAAGGGGATGGGGGGGCCAAAACCCTTTGTCCTTGGCCAGGCTGCGACGGAGACAGATCACCAAAGAGGAGATGGGCAGTTATTCTTGTGGTCCCCTTAAGGACCGAGATACATCAATTGAGGCTGACGAAGGAGAAGCAACGCATAGCCACATGGATGCACCACCGACCTGTTGCACGAGTTCTGCGAGAATGTTGGTGAAAGTTTTGCCAGACTTGAGGAGCTTAACCCGCACTTGGCCGATCCCAGCGTTGGTGGCGCGAAGAAAGTGTGCACTGACGTGGATAGGATCTGCATGAGAGGAACCGGACTGGTACTGAATACAGGCCTCCACGATGACACCCAAGGAGTAGCCTAAGGCATTCCAAATTTACTCGGTTCAGTCGAGGATATACGATCCAACTGCCTACCTCCTTGCGGGATACTGCCAGTGAATGGGGTGGCCAGTTCAATGAAGTAAGCTTATGCGAATTGTCAAGGTGAGCTTGCTTACGCTACAACGGCCCAACTGGGATCAAGCTCGCAACAGTAATAGAAGGTACCGTCGTCGGTTTTGGATTGAAACGAGACCTGGAGAGCTTGCGCAAGTGATGCCATGCGTACGGTCCTGTATAGAACAGGGGGAAAGTCGGACGAGTGCGGTGAAAGGTCGGCTGTCCTCCTGCTGCGCTTTCCCGGCTGCTAGAGCCGCCGGTGCCTTGATTGTAGCCAAATTGTCGCTCAATATGTAAGCAAGTCGTGAATAGGTGCTTATTCTGAGATCGACTCACATTTGGCCCCGACTCATTGAGCATCTGCTTAACGCTGATCTGGAAGTTCGCTCTAACGAAGGAGACGACGCTATCACTCGGTTCTCAGATGGGTTAGCTTCGGAGGGAAGTAGCAACGATCACAAGGTATCCCCGACAAATTCACACGTGAGGGATTCTGAAAGGTGCCACTTACGTTGGACTCGGAGGCCACTTGACCTCTTCAAGGCTGTAAACTGTGAACATCTTACTTGCCTTGTTGATGGCTAGCTAGCGATTGACAAAAAAGACGTGGTCAGTGCACCAGCTCCAAGGGTGGACGCAGTGAATTGTACGGTACCTGCCACGTGTGATTCGTGCGGTATCCTCGTGGTACGTGTTTTTCCCACGGAGTTTACGCGTTGTTTACAAATGTTTGTTCCTTGTTCGAATAGCTCCTCCTTGAGATGGGACTTGGAGGAAGCCGGGTCGCGTCTTGGTGCGGTGTTGTCCCTCATATCCTTCCTTCTGTACTTGTACTTGTCCCTTCCAGCTCTTCTAACATCCTCCTGCACGTCCCAGACATCAACGACCAATCATGGATTCACCCTCAGAAGTATCAGACGTCTTCTCGCTCTCTGACCATCTCCTTGCAGAACGTCTTCAGTTTGTCAAAGAAGTACGCTCTTTCATCCGTCCTTCCCTTCCCCTCACCCTGTTTGCTTCAGATCGGTTTTGGAAACTGGGGCAGTGTATGGCTCTGCCGCCCAAAGTCTTCCTCTGGCAAGGTCAAGGATATGAAGGTCGCCGTCAAGCTCGTTCATCGCTCCAAAACCTCCACCACCGCTGCCAGAGTACGCTCATTGTAGGTCTCTCTCCCTGATCTCCCTTCCACTCAACTCACCCCCCCCGGACATACAAGATGGAATGAAATGAAGATCGTTAGATCATTTAAGAACGACCCACATCCATCCATCGTCCCCTTTCATTCGTTCATCATCACCCCTTCCTACGCGCTCATCACAATGTCGGTCTTTCGCCTTGTCCTTGACTTTATTCGTTCAACTCATCTGCCTTGCTAGGGCATACTTCCCCACCCTTATTCCTGTAGAGGTGTCAGAGTCACGCGCAAAGGAGTGGTTCAAATCACTCCTATCTGGTGTTCGTTTTTTGCACTCCAGGGGTGTTGTGCACAACGATATCAAGTACGTATACACGGAATCCAAGTTCAAGTCAATATAATACTCCCCTTCAGGCCGGCTAATATCCTCCTCTCTCCTGACAATATCCCTGTTCTTGTCGATTTCGGGTTTGCTGAAAAGTATGACCTCAGTTCTCCCAAAGCCTTTCACAGCAACTTGACGTATGGTACACCCGAGGTATGTCATCATGCATCTACCTTGTACAGTTCACATAAACGTTCCTCCAGTATCTCTCCCCTGAGCGTGCGCGTGGACTCCCTCACGATACCAGGAAATCCGACATTTGGTCTCTCGGAGTAACCTTCTTCGAAATTCTCGTCGGACGCACTCCTTTTGAACACGAGGAAGGAGAGGTCTTTGACAAGAAGGAAGACTTGGAGAGATACTGGAATCGCACTGTACGTATCCTCGCTCTGCTTCGACACCCTACCTGTGTAACGGCCCGACCTAGATGCGGGGAAAATGGGTTGGCAAATATTCCATGTCCCAGCCTGTCGAACGTTTTCTGAAACGCATGGTTGTTCCCAATGCTGACCTGCGGTGTACAGCCGTGGAGGTTATGGGAGATGCTTATTGGGATGTGACCCCAGTAACTCCTATCCACACCCACAGTAGGTTAACTATAATACCGTTCATGTCTTTTGTTCAAACGCATTCCGCAGGGAAATCGGCATCCGCAATGGTCTCACCCAGCACACATGTACGATCGCCTTCGCTCTTTGATGCATTTAGGGACACCTCCAAGCAGAAAGAGAAGGAACCGTCACTGTCACGCCTTCTTGACATATCTCTTCCATGGTCAGCATCAAGAACGGAGTCTGCATCACGACCTGCCTCGAGGATGGGTGCTAGTTCACGACCAGCCTCGAGGGCCGAATCTACAGCGAAGCCTGCTTCGGGAGCATTGTCAGCGTCGAAACCCCGGACACCAGAATCACCTTCAGAAGCATTAATGGCGTCGAACCGTCGTGCTATCGTGGAACAAACATCTCCTACCTCCGTCTCGCTCGCGGTACGACCCAGGACCCACTCACGATCAAAGTCCCAACCCAAATTACGCACACCTTCTGGTATCTCTTCTGCGGCACGTACGAGAAAACTGTCTACCGTCCAAGCTTCACCCATCGTCAAGCCTCAACGCCAAATCGCTGCGGAGACGGAATCTGCCAACGAGAAAGATACTAGTGTTCGTAACGGCTGGGAGAGCACGAACGCACGCCCGACGCAAACGTTGATCTCGTTCAACTCGAATTCCTCGATGAGACGTCCCCTTGGACCTCGGGAACCTTCTCCGCGTGTCACTTCGGTATCTCGTGTTTCCACTGAGTCATCCGTTCCTTCGGGACAGGTGGGGACCACGGAGAAGAAACCACCACTTTCCCATTTCAAGACCCCCGAAGCGGACCGCACACGCACACGTGCACCTCTTCACCTGCTGACTCCGCGGAACATCCCCCAAACACCTGGCCCGACCGTTTCCAGCCAGACACATTTCCATACAGCTCAGACTTCTCGGCAGATCTCGGTCTCGAAACAACTGTCGGGGAAGCCACCTCGGGTCCGTGGGCGCGCTGGTGTGCTCGCAGATCTCACAGGGTTCGCTCGGAACGTTGATCTCGGCGCGCATGGTGTCGGATGTCCGGTGACACATGGTGGAGGGAAAAAGGACAGAGGAAAGGAGAATGCGAGAGCTCGTACGACTGCGCAGAAGGAGAACAAGGAGAATGAAGGCCCGTCTTCTCAGGTTCATACCTCCCGCAAGGATGCGCGTGTACCTAATGGACTTTCCGGAGTCACGCCTCTCGCGCCCGAGACCCCCGCGAAGGAGAAAGACAAATCTGCTACGTCGATCTCCCTGGTGGCCAACTTGCCCGGCGCGACGACGGTTACGAGGGGAAGTGTTAGGGACCGGATGATGGATTGGGAAAGGGAACGTGAACGATTGAGAGAGATGAATAGATTGGCTGATGCGAGCGCTGACGGTCACGGTGATCATGGTTCTACGATTCTCACTCGGACAAGCGCCGGTTCGGATTCTTCTGACGATGACGACTCCGGGGTAGAAGCAGAGGTTATTGCCGCAGCCGCCTCTGCGCAAGCTAAGCGCAAGATTCATGTTGAAGTCGAGAAACAGGACGAAGTGAATGTCAACGCTGAGGATGGGAGATCTACTACCGCGCAAACGGTAACGACGATATCTTCCTCGACCTCAAAATTGGAAAGGAGCGAGATCGAGGTCGCCAAGATCGGTGTGCGCGCGTCAGCTCAGATACTGTCGTCTAGAAATGGGTCCATCACCGCGCTCAGTCAAAGTGTGGGGAAGCGACCGTCTGAAGAGAATCAAGACAAGAACGACTCTGTGACTGACATTGGGTTGCCCATAGAAGTGTCCAGGAACACCGAGTCGGGATTCAGCTCGTTAAAACACAGCGTCAAGGCCTCCATCGGTAGGCATTTCTGTTCCCTATCCGCCGTTTACTTGATCATGTATCGCGGTCCCCAGACAAGGGCGTGCGCTTCTACAAATCTTCTACCTTGGCTCAACTCACGGGTCGCTCCACACCGGTGTGGTGTGCCTCTCCTGAACCGATCGATTTTGAGCAGAGACGGTCTGGTGAAGAAGGAAGATTCAGTTGGGAGAACATCCGGCCCGAACATGAAGTCGCACTTGATCGTATGAACTTGTGGATCCAAAGCGTCGAGAGTAAGTCCTGGCACGTTTGGCTAGAGAAGGGGTAGGTTGATCTGTTGTGAAACAGAGGTGGTCGAAGAAACTCGCCAGAACTTTGCTTCAACGAGTGTTACACCTCCTGCTCCACTTCCGCTTGCATCCATCTCCCGCTCATCCTCACAGTATCATTGTGCACTGAACATCCCGACACCCGCAAACCAACACAGCAACAACAACAACAATAATAATAACACGTTCAATACGAGTCGCTCTTCTCGTCTCCCGAGACGTCTCCTTGCAGCTAATGAAATCTTTGCCGAGTCTACGAATCGGGACGCACCACTTTCACCAGCGCCATCTCGTGGAGAAGATCCAAGCACGTCTTTCTCATACATCCATACTCCAGAGTCGTCGGTGCCCGTACTCCCTTCGATCGGTACGCTTATGCAAACTCCGCGCCAACGCCGTGCGACGATCTCGACCAGATCGCCTGCGCAAACGAGGACTGGTTCAGCGACGGATGGTTTCTTTGACGGCAGTCCATCGAAACGAAGGGGGAAATCCAAGTCTCAAAGTAATTTGGATAGACATATTCAAGATATAGCGAAATTGGAGTTGGAGCTCAACCGGGGTAAGCAATATACTGCGCAAGTCAACCAAGCGTTGTGCATTGATGGATTCGCCGCACATTTATAGCTCCCGTGTCCTCTCCCTCGCCAAGGTTATCGGCTGTTTTTGACAGAAGCCTCTTCGTTGCACCCCCCGTTTCGCCAAGGTTCACCGCGACTACACCTGAAACAACCCGTGGTCGTTCTATTCAATTCGATGACCTGAATTCGTCTCCATATCACGTCGAACCTTACCCTCCTCGCAAGTCAGGCGAGCAAGTTACTCTTGACTCACCCGACAAACGACACCTGGAAGGTGTCTATGACCGATTCCTGATGGCCACATCCGGCGTTAAACGTGTCGGGAAAGGCTACCAATCAAACAACCTCAAACAGGTGCACAGCACTATGAGCGCTGCAGAGCATGCCAAGGCTGGTCACGCCCGTGGATTCGGCGTGTTCGGGACGGGTAAGCGTGCGATGCCTCCACCCGTCTCGAGCGAAGACGCCTGGAGACGATCGACCTCCATCGATGAACTTGGGTTTATCACTGCTGGTCAAGGCACAAGCACAAGTTCTTCCCGCACATGCAAGGACGAAACCAAACGTACTTTTGTCCACCGCGCGATCAAGGCCATGGTCCCTGGAAAGACAGTCTCGAGAAGGCTGTCGCGGACCATCGTTGTTTGATCAATACTCGTTCATCCTCTTGTCGTATTCCTTTCTCTCCCGCATTTCACCCCACCCCCTCTCCTCCGCTACTCTTAATCCTCCACGTTATTGTCTCGTCTTCGTTCTAGTTAATGACCGTCCAAATTATGTTTCTTATGCTTTTCATCAAGTCTTGGTTAACACATTTCCTCTCGCGTTCAGCCTGTCATCATATTGTTGGTCCTTCTCTCACGATCCCATCCATACCCGTCCATTCGTCATTCCACACGTCCATTTGCGTTTTTCATCTGCTATTATCTATTGCTATCGTCCATCACAGCATCGAACAGTAACCATTTTTTTCTTTCTCCCTTGTTATCCACCCCCAGCTTGATGCCACTCGCAACGAGCTTTCCTCGTTAACGCCACGTTACGTTGTATCTTTTGTGACGTCCCCTCGCAACGCTGTCCTACGTCTTTTCTTTTTATGCTTTTCCGCCTAGGTTGCGGAAAGGTAACATCTTTTGCATTCACTCCTATGCCCTTATTACACTTTTGACTTAAATCTTATTGATTGCTTATGTCCTGTCGCACCAACCATTAAATTTTGAATATTGAAAGTCTCAAAGGTTCAATCAAGAAGTGAAATGAAGAAGCGTGAAATTATTCCCATGAGGTGAAAAGACGCATTGGATAATGATACATGATTGCGAGTTGAAGTAAGAACACGTGAATGATAGATGCAGCTTATGGCGGTGGCGGTCGTCGAATCGCTACTGGCGGCTTACCGCCTCCTGGACCAGCAGCAGCGGTCGGCGCGACGCCACCAGACATACTAGTGGGAGTACCCTCGCCGCCAGCAGGTTTCAACCGTTTCGCCAATGAATCATCCGGCGAGGTCGTTTCGTCCTCCCGTCCGCGCTTGGTCGCTGCACCCATGATCTGGACACCGACGGTCGTCGTCGTCGCCGTTGACGACGCGGCGGCGGCAGCGGCTGCAGTAGGAGAAGGGCCAGTACCACCATGACTGGGTGCAGCGCCGCGTATGCTGATTCCACGTCCGCGCCCGCGGGGTGCGCCTCGTCCTCGTCCTACACTGTCTGCCGTCCTGCCCAGGGGGACAGCACCGCCGAGCGCTCTACGTACTGGACCTACGTTTGTGGATGAAGGTGCCGGCGCGGCGGACGTGACAGCAGGAGCCGATGTTGGAGCTGCAGGAGCAGACGACCCAGACCCAGACCCAGACGCCATTGGGGCTGCAGAAGCCAGGGGGATTTTTGACGTAGATGCAACAGGCGTGGTAGGAGTAACAGGGGGAGCCGCAGAACTAGTAGGTACGGCGACGGGCGCAGCGGCAGTTGCATCAGGTATGAGTCCGGCCTTGCGCCATTCCATGACCTGCGCTTCCAATTCCTTGAGCTTGTTCTGCGACCGAACGAGCTGAGCGTCTTTGAGTTTACTCTTGGCGACTTGTTCCATTCTCCCCCGTTCGACAGCAGCAGAGATTTCCTCGGCATGTTTCGCTTGCATATCCCTGTCGTGGGCGGCGACGGCAGTTTCGATAGCAGTTTTCGTTGCGCCATCGTTGATGGTTTCTGGCTTGGCACGAATAACAGCGGCCTCGACAGCAGCTTTGAGTGCCACCTCATGTTCCGCGCGGAGAGCTTCGATTTCTTGAGCGTGCTTCTTCGTCACTTCCTCTGTATTCGGAAAAGCGGCCGAAGTGGTGTTGATCTCGCTCTTGGCCTTCTCAACAGCCAAGGCAATTGCCGATTCTCTCGTCCTTTGCATGTCGGAGACTCTGGTTTGGAACTTATCCTACACAAAGTCGTCAGAATTTTTTTGGCATAACGAATCTAAAGGGTCGAAGCTTCTTACGTTCGACTGCTTCAGGTTTCTAGCATCGTAGATCGCCTTGTTCACTCGTTCCTCAGCAACCTGGATGGATAACAAGTGAGCGATTCAGGGCAACATGAACAGTGTGTTTGCATACTCTCAAGCGCTCAAGGGCTTCGTCGCGAGCTTTCGTGAGTTCCACCTTCTCTGTTTCCAATTGTGCTCTGACAGCATCAGACGAGTCTCCAGCAGAAGATTTGCTCCAGCTCTCCTTCTCAACTAGCAACTTGTCCTTCTCAGACCGCAAGCTCTCCTGTCGATGCGTTAGCAGACATGTGTGGAAATACGGATATAGGAACCCACGATGAGAGATGACTGGTCAAGCACAGGAGGAGCTTGGGCAGCAGCAGCCTGGGAAGCCTTCTCATCAACCAGTGCTTTCTCCAAAGCAGCCTTTTCTTGGCGCAGCGACTCCAGTTGACTTGCGAGTTCCTTGGATGCGTCCGCGCCAGTCCCGGCATTGGTACGAAGCAAATCTCTCTCCACGATCACACTCTTGAGCTCTGCTTGCAAGTCAGCGAGCGTCCGATTCAAGGTCGACTTCTCGCCATTAGAGGCTCCGAGCTGTTGTTTGAGGTTGTTGGTCATGCTCCTGAGTTTACGCATGTTCTCCTCATAGGTTGCCACCTGAAAGGCGAGAAAAAAAGTTCTAGAGGGTCCAAGATAGGACAGAGCTCCAATTCTTACCTTGGAAGTACTCTCCGAGTCCTTTGCGTCGTGCTCAGCGAGACGCTTCTCCAAGTCAGCTTTTTGAGTTTTCAAGGTCTCGACCTCTTCTTTCAAGGTTTGGAGGTCAGCGGGATCGATACGGTCGTACTATGGACGGGCTCGATAAACAAAACGCTAAGCTGGCACGGTCCACTGACCTTGCTCAACAACTGCGCATTGCGCTCTTGCCAGCGCTTGCTCTCACTCTCGAGAAGCAAGATTTGGGCATCCCGGGCCTGGAGTTCGGCGTGTGCAACACGAGCTTGTTCCTTGGCAGGTTCAAGTTCGGCAGAAAGCGCTTTGAGCTTGGCGTCCAACTCGCGTGAACGTTTGGAGTAAGTTTCGCAGTCGGCACGTAGGGTCATGTTGCTCTCGCGGAGGATGTTGAGTTGGTTGATCCGCTCCAACATCTCGGCGTGCTGTGCGTCTGATGTGGCGGCTTGGATAGCTCGCTCACGTTCCTACGAAATCAGTCTCAGTAAGAGAGGCGGGACAGCTCGACGTCACTCGCCTCTGAAAGTGTCTTGCGAACTTCTTGCAAGCTCTGACTCAAGTGATCAAGCTGGGTCTTGAGGCGAATGTTTTCTTGCTTGCTAAGCTCGAGCTGAAGATCGGAGATTTCCTTCTCCTTCCTGAGGTACGCCACCACAGAACGCAAATCAGATAACTTCGTATCCACGTCGTCGCCAACATCGGCATCTCCGTTGGTGCTCTCCGTACTGGAATCCGCGACTTGACGAATACGTGTGGCTTGAGAACTGACACTGTCGAGATGCTGATACAGGAGAGTATTCTGCGCGGCCAGGTCCTTGCAGCTGCGACACAAGATAATTCAGCCCAAAACTCGCGTGTCACAACACAGTTCCCTCACCGTGCATTGAGATCTACTATCTCCTTGTCCAAAGCCTCCCTTTGTTGCTTCCAGCTTCCTTCCGAAGCCTCAAGTTTAGCCTCGGCATTGGAGGCCTCTGCCAAGTTCTGGCGCGACGCGGCCTGTGCCTTGCTGAGTTGTTGCTTGAGGTTCTCGATGGCCTTGAAAGATTCCGCATGTGTGACCACTTCCCGTGAATACCTGTCTTCTGCAGCCTATGGAGGACGGTAAGTAGATATGTAATTTCACTGAGAATAAATGCATACCACTGCACGCTCTTCTAGTACGCGAACCTCGCGTTCGTGAGCGGTTCGATCGTTCTCGGAGTGTTTCTCGGAGGTGCTCATGTCCACAATCGTATCTTCGAGGGTCTTCTTGTCGTTAGCCCATGCGGACCGCTCGGTCTCCAGCGTCTTCTGGAGGTCGTTGAACTTGTTTGTCCATTGTTGAAGGTCTTGCTGAACGGAGCGGAGCTTCTCCTCGAGTGACTTGTATTCAAGCTAAAGGATATCATGGGACGACTAGGACATGCTCGGTAGTATAACACGCGTACCTCGTGTCTGGCAAGCTCGGTTTCAGCGTCCGCCTTGTATTCATCGTGAGTGGTGTTGAGCGCAGTAAGTGCAGCCTCATTGGCCTGACTGATCTCCTGGAACTGCTGCATGTGATTACGTGCAGCAGCAAGGTCAACTTGGGCAACCTTGAGTTGTGCACTTAACAAAGACATAAACATAGATAAGCACGTGTCAGTGTGTATACCGACATGAAACGCACCGAAGGTCGGCGACTTCTTGCTCGAGCTGTTGTTCACGGGGTAGGTCTGGATCAAGCGCAGGAGCAGCGGCACTGGTACCGGTTATCCTTCTTTCGTAGACGGCGAGTTTCTCCTCGTTGCCTTGGAGTTGACGTGCAAGTTCTTCCACCCGTTCTTGGAGATGGGTCTTGCTAGTTTCGGCCCCGACAAGTGACTCCCGTGCTTTGGAGAGGTGCTCGGTCTACAAGTACTGGATGAGTATGGCACAGAGTCATCAACACGCACGGTGACGCACCGTCTTATCCAAGCGGGACTGGAGATCTTTCATGTCGATATCCCTCTGTAGCGTGATGTGTCTGATTGTTTCGCGTTCTTGGCTCAGCTGCGACTTCAGATCTTGCCTATACGCGATATGAGCAAGTGAAATGGTCGAAAGATGCATAAAAATTCACGTCTGGTTTTCCATCATGTGCACCTGAGTCTCAAGGCGTCTGCGATCATTCTCTCCCGAACGCTCTAGATCATTGTGCATTTTCTGGACGTTGGCCATGAGATCCGAGAGTTGTGAACGCTCCACAGCGAGGTTCTTGTTCTCTTCGATCAGTCGGGTTTGGACGCTCTATGATGAAAGTTTGTTATCAGTCTTTAAGGCCCACCCCCTATGGGATCAAGACTGACCTCCCAAATCCTCTTCTCCGCTCGGAGGTTGGCAGCCCCGTTGCGAAGCTGTTCAAGATCGCTCTTCGTGACGGCCAACTCATCCAAAACGCGCTCACGGTCAATGTCGAGGCGTGTCTGCTGATCATATAGCTGCTGGTTGCGTAACGTCAAGCTATCCAGATCTCGACTTTGCATACTCAGTTGCTCCTGAGTCATACGTTGACGCTCTAGCACAAAATAAGCAAACAGACAAGCAGTTTATACACTGAATTCGACTTGCCATCGAGAAACTCGATCTTGGCGGTGGCTTTTGCAAGCCCTGCATTGGCCTGACCAAGCTGCCTTTGTGCCTGAGACAGATCTTCGCGCAGCTTCTCGGCGTCCATACCCATTTCTACCTTGTACGACTCGAACTGCGCTTGGACATCCTCCAACTCGGCGACCAAATCACTCGAGGGGGCGGGTGCGGCACCGTTGACATCGCCACGCAACGACGAGCGTTCAGCGCGAGCATGCATAGCCTTGAGAGTGTCTCTTTCCTTCATATACGCCTGGATGGTGACCTCGCTGCTCTTCTTCTGCCGTTCAAGCTGAGCTGCAAGGTCTTGGATGGCTTCGTGAGCCTCACGAACAGCCTCGCTTTGCTCCTTCTCGAGCGCCTCACGGTATTCACGTTCCTCATCTTCCATCTTTGCGCCGAGCTCACGAACGATCTTAAGCAACTTCTGGTTCTGCTCTTGGAGGGATGGAATTGAGCGGAAGAGAACAAGGTTGTTCGTGATGACAGCGTCAATGTTATCAGCAGGTAAAGGCGTCATCTCATCCAGTTCGTCGTCCGAGGGGATCGAAGGATCAGTTCGTCGTCCGAGTTCCTTGAGAAGTGCTTGAACTTGTCGGCCTAGGTCTGTAAGCTGATGTTGGAGAAGATCAGTCTCTTGGTGCGACTTCTTAAGCTTCTGCGACACTTCTTGGAAAGAACCGGCATTGGCGTCGCGTTCGGCAAGAGCGGTCGAAAGCTGGTGGGCCAGTTGTGTGCATTCTTCCTTGAGACGTTCGGATTCCTCGCGCTGTTGTGCCAGGATGGGAGCCTGAGACCATGTAAGCGAGACACCTGCAGCGCACGGATTCGCTTACCCGTTCCTCTATCTGAGCGAGAACATCGGAAAGTGTCCTGTCCATGTGATCATACTCTGCGCACTTCTTCGCGTACTCCTCTTCAAGGCGCACGTAGTTTGCATAGACATCTGTGAACGTTTTTCCGCCCTTCTGCACTCTGCTAACCATCGCCACCGTCGGGCTTAAACTTAGCACTGCGTCGGCGGGGTAGTTGTGGCTGCCAGAAGCCCGCCCAGGGGTTGCAGGAACGGAAGCATCACGACCAGCAATTGGAAGTTCACCGCGGTGCATCCTCTCCATGACCGTCTCCAGCTGTTCCAGCCTTTTTTCGACTTCTTCTCGAGCATGTCGCTCTTTCTCAGTCTCTGCCCTCAACGCAGCCTCCCGTTTCTCGGTACGATCACCCACTCCTGCCCACTCCTGCTCGATACTTTCCACAATGTCCTTGGCTTGCTTCTCCCTCTCCTCCATGATCGTCACCAGCCTCTTCAGGCCAGAAACCTCCGCGGTGAATGCTGCTTCCTGTTCTGCAAGTTGTCCTTGCAAGTCTTGTGCTTTGGTGAGTGCCTGAGTTAGCTGTTGTGTTGATGCAGCCTGTGCAGATTGCATAGCTCTGAGAGAACTTTCAGCAAGAGCGTGTTTTTGTGTTAGAGAGTCATGTGCTGATTGCAGTTGGATGAATTCGGCATGCTTGGTGCGTCGGTAGTTCGCGTACTCTTCTGACTTGGCGGTCGACTCGGTGTTTGCACGCTCGTTTTCAGACCGGGAAAGGGCAAGTTGTTGAGAGAGCGTTTCGAGCTTGAACTAACGAGGAAGGTTAATTAGTATGCGGCCCTTGAATGGGAGGGATAGACTAAATGATCTACTTTGGTTGACGTTTCTGTTGAGCGAAGCTCGCGGGCCTGAGTCTCGAGGGCTTGATGGTCCTGACGAGCCTGACGAAGACTTTCCCGGAGACTTTGGACTTCCTCTGTGGCTCAAAGGTCAGTCAATTTCAGAGCTTCAAAGACATCCAATGTACCATCACGCTGGGCTGCATCTTCCTTGAGCCTGCTCACGACGCCGATGAGATCCCGTTTTTCTCTTTCAGTCTCCTCGATGCGATTCCTAAGGTGGTCGAGGTCTGACACCGAGGACGATCGCGAGCTGGTGAACGACGATATGCGCGTTTCCAAATCTTTATTTGACGCGACTAGAGAAAAAGGGATATAGATTGGTTGCACAAAACGTATGTGGACACGCACCAAGCTGGCCCCGCTCTTCTTTGGTGGCGCTCACCTCCTTTTGCAGAGTCTCGAGTGCATCTTCAAGATCCTTTGTTTTGGTCTCGCGGTCTTGAATGGACTGGTCAAGCTCTATCTCCTTGCGCTCTACCTCGGCTCTGAGCTCCTCCAGGTCGCGCCGGGTGTCATCCTGGTCTGCCACTTGTGCAAGCAAGAGTCTGTACACCGCGAGGACTGTTTCTGGGTCCGGTTTTGCAAAGGAGACATCAGGCAACATGTGTGAGAGCATGTCAATGTCGAGGTCAAGTGGTATGGGGACAAGGAAGGACGACGTGGGGGCGGACAATGAGAGGTCCTCGGTGCCTTGCGTCGAGGCGGTCTCAAGCTCTTGTTCGGCGGCAGCGGCAGCGGCAGCAGCAGCAGCAGCCGCCTTTGACTTCCGTCTCGTTTTCACCATTGGGGACGACGAGGGATAAATTTTGCGATGAGGAACGGGTCGAGCTCGACGACGTTGAGCTCGGTGGGGGTGCACGTTTCGGCAATGTCTTGGTGCAAAAAAAGCTGACTGCACTCCAATGTCCGTTTTTGTCCCAACGTTCCCACGCTCTTTTGCACGATACTATGTTTTCCATTTTGGGTAGTCCACTAGCGGAGATTGTTGGTTGCAACTTGCCCTGCGGCTTTTTTTCCAGTTCACTTCGTTTTGCAGACATGTCTTTCTTCAACTCGATCGGGTGAGTGCAACGTCGTCTGGACGTCTCGCAACGTCGCTCATCCAGACCTTTTCAGACGCTCCATGTCGCGCAACCCGCGTGCTCCAAAACGTTCGCCGACACCGACCTCGGCCACCTTCCCCGATATGCCTCCCCCACCTGTCCCTTCGTCCCCGGGCAGCCCATCACCCTCCAAGCCTCTTTATCTCTGCAGCCCCTTTGTCGAAGCTGCCCTGGTCAAAGGCAACTTCAAGACGATCGTCGTTCTCCCAAAGTATGTCGACATCATGGAATGGGTCGCAGTCAATGGTCCGTCCCTTCTCGTCGCTCGTCGGCCGCTGTCACAGTAACCATGGTGTAGTGTTCGACTTTTATACCAACCTCAACGAGTTTTATGGGGTCATCTCCGAGTGTTGCACACAGCATTCATGTCCTACCATGTCGGCTGGCTCAAAGTACGTGTATACCACTTTTCTGGTGCATCTTTTGACTGAATTGACACGACAAAGCCTCAATTACACTTGGATCAACCAGGATCGAAAGAGCGTCAATCTTGCTGCACCAACATATATTGATTACGTAATGACCTGGGTCCAAAACCTGCTCGACGACGAGAACGTCTTCCCCACAAAATCTGGTAAGGCGCGGTCAAACCAGCGACCGTCCTGAGCTTACCCGGTGCATCGTAGGTCATGACTTTCCCCAGTCCTTCCCCTCGACCATCAAGCACGTCTACCGTCAACTCCTCCGCGTCTTTGCCCACATATACCACGCACATTACTCGCAAATCCTCCATCTCCGCTCCGAGCCCCACTTTAATTCACTCTTTGCGCACTTTTTGGCGTTTGGCAGGGAATACGAGTTGTTGGATATCAAGGACGTCAAGGGTGCTGTTAACGCGCCCGTTGGCACCGGAATGTTATGGGACAAGTGGAGAGTGATGGGCATCTTGGAGGGATAAATATGAGTCGACGACTGCTTGATAACTGGTTGTTCTCTTTTTCTTTCCACCTGCTGTATTATACTAGTTATACTGTGGAATACCTCGACATACCCCATTTACCCCTCCATCATGACCCGTCAATTCATTGCCGAGCTCGAGCGTACACCCGACCACACGCATGTTCTTCTCATCACGACCGGCAGCGTAGCATCCATAAAGGCCCCTCTCATCGTACAAGAACTCCTCAAAGTCAGTACCCTCTCCTTGTCTTCCCGAAAACCACGCACGCACGACCCATTGGCTTAGTACAGCAACGTCAAAGTCGAAGTCGTCTCAACGAAACAGTCCCTCGCATTCTTCAACACCGCAGACGTCGAGCACGCCGGTGCGCGCGTCTGGACGGACGACGACGAGTGGTCGGTACGTAACTTCGCTTACGACCCATCACAGGGGTTTCCGTTCATCTCCACCCTCCCCCTCCACTCTCTTCCCGCTTATACAGGGAACATACATCATCGGCGAACCCATCCTTCACATCGAACTGAGGCGCTGGGCAGATATCGTCCTCGTCGCTCCATGCTCCGCAAACACACTCGCCAAGATCGCAGCCGGCTTGTGCGACAACCTCGTCGTAAGTACCTCTAAGCCCTCCTTGCTGTCTTCTTTTTCTTCTTTGTACTCGGGTGACCTCACGCTGCGTCAGACGTCCCTGCTCCGCGCCCTAGCACCGACGACGCCAACGTACATCTTTCCCGCGATGAACACCCTCATGTATGAGCACTCCCTGACAGCGGAGCACCTCCGCGTCGTGCGAGAGGTTGTCAAGTATCACGTCGTAGGGCCAATTGGGAAAGGGCTTGCTTGTGGGGACGTCGGTATGCGGTCGATCGATTATATTGGTTACACGATTACTCACCTCCTGTCTCGCGTCTACAGGTCTAGGAGCGATGGTCGAGTGGAGAGACATTGTCAAGATTGTCGTCGAGAAGATGCAGCTACAATTGGAACCATGATTTCGATGTCGGTCGCCATTTACTCCAAGCCAGTATACCTTGGACCCGAGCAAATCCACACAACAATCGGGCAAGCGAAGATTGGATATGCTTCCTCAGATCGTATCCTCGCACAGTGTATGATATTTTGTAAGAGGTATAGTCGCCATAATGAAGCAGAAGAAGGATACTTGCGACCCAACTTTTGGATCAACCCTTCTTGGTGGGCTTTTCAAACAACTTGACTCCCCTCACATCCAAGGCTAGCCCTCCTCCCGTTTCGTCTTTCCCGACACGTGCATACTCTACACTCCTCCTATCTGCCGGGATATTTAATGCATCGAGTAGTTTCTCGCTTGTGTGCGGGATAAATGGTTGGAGAAGAATCCCCGTGATACGCAGGGTCTCGAGGGCGGCAAGGTAGCACGACAAAGCGACGTCTGGTGGATGCACATCCGACCAGGGTTCAAGAGTTGTCAGGAGAGCGTTCGCCTGTTGAACCGTTGCTCAGCGACGACGAGGGATGGAAGTCGAAGTAACTCACATGTCTCAAAACCAGCACAATCGTATGGAGCGCGTCCGCCACTTCGAGGTTCCTCATGGAGGTCGATACCCGTGCTCCGAGATCATCCAGCAACATCAACAACTCTTCGTTGGTCGACAGCTTGCAGGTTTCGAGGTCCAACGAACTCGTCGAAGCACCCGCAAAGTCCAAGTTAGGGAATTGTCTAGAGAACAGAGGGCGAAAAACCAGTGGCTCGGAGGAGGCTGCCGTTCCTCTTGCAGCTCGGCTCTTGATGGCATTCGATGTTATCCGAAGAAAGTAGTTTCCGAGTGAATTCCGTATCTCATCTGCATGCTTCCGGAGCTGTTCCTCGGACCAATCTACGAAGCAAATTTGTGGCATCAACTTCCCGCTGCAGCGATAACTCCATCAACAGACTACAAGGACTCACCAACATCATCCCGGAACCTCCCTCCGATACGCGCAAGGTAGAACCGAACAGTGTCCACTCCGAAATCATCCATCGCGGTTATAGGATCAGCCACGTTCCCGAGAGATTTTGACATTTTCTTCTGCCCCGCAGTCCAATGGGCATGCACCAGCAGTGTTTTCGGCATTGGGAGCTTCATAGCTTGCAGGATCGCGGGGAGGTAGACTGCATGGAAGCTTCCATGCGTGAGATCAAACACGAGCCACGAAGCAGCTCCAGACGTACCGAACGATGTCTTTCCCAACTACCTGGACATCTGGGGGCCACGCCGTCGTCCCGGCGGAGGGATAACCCACTCCACTCAAATACACCAACAAGGCATCGAACCAGACGTACACGGTCTGGCTCGGGTCCCCGGGTACAGGGATCCCCCACCCAATTCTGTCTCTCGGTCTGGATATCGACAAGTCCTCGAGATGCTCCATCTTCAAGTCTTGAATGACCGCGTTCTGGTAGACGTCCGGGTGTACGCCGCGCGACGCGAGTCCTTGTTCGGCTTTCGCGTTGAGCTCAGCAGCAACGGAGTAATACGCGAGAAGCACCTCGCGGAACTTGGATAGTCTGAACTTGTAGTTCACCTCGCTAGACCATTCCACGATAGAACCTGTCTCGGTCGAGATTTTGGTGTTTGGGCGGGTTGGATGTGATGTGATACGAGAGGACGGATAGAAGCATTCGTCGGTGGTGGAATAGTAGCCCTCGTAGGTATCTTTATAGATGAGTCCTTGGTCCGCGAGGCCACGCTGCACAAGATGACGGGTGGGGATGGGGTTTAGAGGCAGTCGACGAAAAGCTTACCCAGACATGCTCGACGGTGTCGCGATGCTGTCGCTGCGTGGTGCGCATGAACATGGTCCCACTGATATTGGCTCTCTCGCCCAGTTTCTACGCGAACGGGCGTCACAGTGAATACCACATAGTTCAGGCGAGAAGACGGGACAGACACGAAACTCGGCAGATATGGTGTCGCACCACTCGAGTGGACGGACACCCTTCGCTTCGGCTGCTTGCTGCATCTTCAGACCATGCTCATCTGTGCCTGTGAGGAACACTACCGGACGAACAGGGTTCGATATACGCTGAAACCGTGCGATGATATCCGCGGTGACGAGCGAGTGGAGGTGTCCGATGTGTGGGCCTTGCGAGTCACGTCAGCGAGTAGGCCAAACGATGAATGGCCGGCTGGGGCTCACGAGCATTGGGGTAAAATATGGGCGTGGTGACATAGAATGGTTTGTCTGTGCTCCGCGTCGCGTTGTGCCGTCGGACGGGGGCCACAACGCACCTGGCTGTTGGTCTCGAGAACACGAAAGATGTCGATGAGCTACGAATTCTTGAGCGGAGACCTCTGCAGGTGAACATCCGGGTGAAAGAGAATTTCAGCGAGCAACTCGTCTTGGTTCAGCTCAGACTACATGGCCAGCCATTTCAGGGCATCTACCCCTGAAGCTTCGCGCACTACTAGTAGGATCAACGAAACGTTGGCGTTTCCACACGGTATTGTACATTGAAAGGGTGCTCGGTGACTTTTACTAGTACTGTACAAATGGTAAAATCCTGCAAGACAGCAGTCGCATCTGACAAGCCCATCTCGAATTTAGGAGTTGTCTGGTAAAATCGCACGAAGAGGAGGCTGCTTCTCCATGTAAGCGACACTCCTCAGCAGGTAGTTGTACTCGCTCCCATCACCCTATAGACAGAACATGGTTAGACAGCGCGAGCAAATAAACCCGAAGAAAACACAGACAATCATCGTGGTCGGGAAACCAGGCTCGAATGGAACGATGCTCTCTAGGTACTTGATGTGCTCAGGGGTGAGAACGATCTCGAGCGCTTCGAGGTTAGCCTGCAAGTGTTCCACCTTGCGACCTCCGATGATAGGGAACACATAGGGTGCCTTTTGCATGACATATGCAATCGCAACCGCGGTGATGCGTTTCGCACCGACTTCTTTGGCAACTTTCTCCAGTGCCGCGCTAACGGCTCTTTCATTGTCGTTTCGCTTCCAGTCTGCGCTAAAAGTCGTACGACCTTTCTCGCCCGACTGGAGGCGCTGCTCCTCTTCTTCGTCGGTACGGAACTTTCCGGCTGCCAATACTTGCCACGGAGCCAAAGCCATGCCTGTGGCCGATTATATATAAGTATGCAGTCACAAAGCATACCCTGGGATTCTCGCGTACCGTGAGCTCTAGCCATAGGGATGATATCGCGTTCGAAGGAGCGTTCCATAACGTTCCATTGACCTTGATAGATCACGAATGGGGTCTTTCCATGATCACGGGCATATTGGTTCGCTTGGGACACAACCCATGCAGGAGTATCAGAAATTCCCTTGAAAATCGAACAAATTCAGATACCCCGGAGCAGGAACGAGATGTTCAGCACATACCAAGTAAAGGACTTTTCCTTGCTGAACGAGATTGTGGAGACCATTCATCATCTCCTCGATCGAAGTTTCCCAATCCCACCAGTGGACGTAGAAGATATCGATATATGAAGTTCTTAGCTTTCTCAAGCTGGCCTCTACGCTGACATTCATCGTTTTCAAGTTGTTTCCCGCATACAACACCTTTTGTTTTATTCCCGTCTCTCCACGGACATAATTCGTGGTGTACTTGCATAAAGGTGAGCACCATACTGCTGAGAGCTCTTTGAGTTGAATAACTGACCTTGGTCGCGAGGATGAGCTGATCCCTGATGCCGCGTTGCTCGGCCCATTCGCCAATGCACTCTTCCGAACTCTGATCTTGGCTGGACCAGGCTGGTTAATATGGTCGAGGGCCATCAATGCAAGACCCTTACTAGAAATTAGCGGTATCGATGAAGTTTCCGCCTGCTTCATAGAACGCATCGAGAAGCTTGAAGGAAGATTCCTTGTTCATACCCCCCATACCAAATTGCTCCCACTTGTCCCCGATGCTCATACCACCGAGCTGGAGAGGGGAAACGTGGATTGAGGCATGAGGAGACAGGGCGCGGTATCGAGCCAGCCGGGACTCTGGCTTGGGCACTGAACCCATAAACGACATTGTGGAGATAGTGATCTGGAATCAGAAGGATAGATGATGGATGTCGCTGAGAGCGCTGGACATCAAGCTCGGTTGAACAAGTGTCTTTATACCTGGTTGGGCTTGGCCTGACTCGGTCATCACCGTTGATACGCAGTCGTGGTGTGAATCATCATCCACAGGACGGGTGTAATCGCTCTGACGCCTGTGATTGTAGGAAGAAAGGAAATCGGGGCCGGGACTCGCTCAAAACCTCGGCCAAGTTATCAATTTGGGAAATCGTCCGTTCCGGCTGGGCGCTGATTGGCTTTGGGCCCGGTGTTTAGTAGTAACTCGTGACAAAAGCTCCGTGGAACAGAGGAGCTTTGGGATGATCTGACTCACCTGAGTAACACGACGAAGGCAAGATTTGTCAAGGCGTTATTATCAGGGCACGGTCGGCAACCATCTTTAACTGGGGCTGTGCTACCAAGCCGAACGCGTCAACGTCACATGTCACGTTCCCGCCTGTCACGCGTATACTGTCACGCCACCTCGCACCACCCACATCAATATTCACAACGATGGGTATCAAAGGACTCACCGCGCTTCTCTCAGAACATGCACCAAAAGCCATCGTGGAACACGACATAAAGACCCTCTTTGGCCGCAAAGTCGCCATTGACGCGTCCATGTCGATCTACCAGTTCCTCATCGCCGTTCGGCAAAGGGACGGCGAGATGCTCACCAACGATGCTGGCGAAACGACGAGTCATCTTATGGGGCTCTTTTATAGAACAATTCGCATCGTGGAGAATGGCATCAAACCCGCCTACGTGTTTGACGGACGACCACCCGAGTTGAAGTCGGGTGTGGTGAGTAGACTAGAGGCCAAGTAACAGCTATCATTGACGCGCATGTATGTGTAGCTCGCGAAACGTCTCGAAAGGCGGGAGGAAGCAAAAGCTGAGGGTGAAGAGGCGAAGGAAACAGGTACCGCCGAAGAGGTAGACAAATTCACCAGACGAACCGTTCGAGTCACCCGAGAGCATAACGAAGAATGTCAAAAACTTCTCAGGCTGATGGGTATCCCTGTCGTTATCGTTCGTCGTCTCCGCATTATCTCTCGAGGCATTGAACGTATGATCACGCTAGGCACCCTCAGAAGCGGAAGCCCAGTGTGCTGAACTTGCAAGGGGCGGAAAGGTACGATTACCATAAGCATTACCAGACACTCAATCATCGAGCCGTCCTTGGCAGGTATATGCAGCTGGCTCGGAAGATATGGATACTCTCACTTTTGCTGCCCCAATATTGTACCGCCATCTCACGTTCTCCGAAGCTAAGAAGGCCCCAATATCAGAGATAAGCCTTGAGAAGGCGCTCCAGGGACTCGAAATGAACATGTCACACGTAAGTCGCGCTCCGACGTATCCTAATTGTGCTGACCGTGCAAGTGCAGTTTATAGACTTGTGTATATTACTTGGTTGTGACTACCTCGAACCCATCAAGGGCATCGGTCCCAAGAGCGCATTGAAACTGATAAGAGAATTCGATGGGTTGGAAGGAGTGATCGAGCACCTACGAGAGAAGCAAGTTATTCGCACTGTCTGGTTTGCAGAAATTTGACCTTTCTCGTCCTTCCAGACAAGCCGAGAAAGAAGACAAGGCCGCTGATACCGAGGAGGGAGGCAAGAAGAAGAAAGGGGGCATACACGTTCCCGATGAATGGCCCTGGCAGGAAGCCAAGAAGTTATTCGAAAAAGCAGACGTGCTGCCAGCTGCCGAAGTTGAGGTAAACCCCCACTTCCCCAAGTTATGTGTCCCACGCGCTCACGATGCAACTTGGCAGCTCGAATGGAAGGACCCTGATGTGGATGGCTTGGTGAAATTTTTGGTAGTGGAGAAAGGATTCAAGTTCGTGACCGTTTCGCACCTTGTCGTTCACATTGTGACATATTTTTGGATGCAGTGAAGAACGCGTACGAAAAGGTGCAGAGAAGCTCCAAAAGTTTCTCAGCGCAAAACAGCAGGGGCGTCTCGATGGCTTCTTCACCTTCCAGCCCAAAGAACCCCAAGAAAATAAAGGAAAGGTAGTAAAGGGGAAGGGAAAAGATATTAAGGGGAAGGACGTGAAAGAGAAAGCAACGAAAGCCGGAGCGAAGCGAAAGGTAGAAGACAAGAGCGAAGAATCGACGAGCAAAAAGAGCAAAACGAAAAAGCAGTAGTGGAGATGAGCTTGACTCGCGATCTTTGGGTGACATTGCATTACTGATATGGTACTCTTCACTTCGTGTATCCCCATTTGCATCTGTAATTTTAGTCAACCTGCATCACTCCAGTTCATTCCACACTTTGGATTTATAAAGTATCCTACAAGTACAGGAAACTGGGCATCAAGGTTGCTCGGACCGTGGGGCCCGGGCTTCCCACCGTACCGCGGGGCTGGTCTGCAATTTTGGTGCGGTCCTTCATTGCAGGCGACGATGACCATCGAGACCCATGTCGTTTCTGGTGTTCAAAAGGTCCCCGTTCGCTCAGGACCTCCAACTATGGATGAGCTATTGGCTCATTACCCCGCGCGTTTCACATGGCTTCAGTTGAAGACTTTTGTCAGCTCGGGGTATGTCTGATTCTCGATCGTTGTAAATCATCGTCGTGACGGCTTTTAAAAGAGACCTTGGCCTGCTGAAGCGCGATAGGAGCCTTCAGTGCAGATATGGCGCATGGGCCGTTGGAATCAAAAAGGAGTATGGATCACTCAGTGCGTGCATCGTGGACTGGTTGATATTGGCACCGTAAACGCGCTATGGGCTGACATATGCAATGCAGCCAATTACCTTTTAAACCATCGCCTACAGTGGGGCAAACCCGACACGCTTTCACTGCTCACATCGGCACTAGACAATCGATCCGCTGCTGCTTCAGAGAACGGAGAATCAGAACTCTATCCAGCTCCCGAATATTTCAAGGCCAATATACCATTTAACTCGGAGTTGATTTGTATCATACAGAATGACTGGCCTTATTCGGGTACGGCAGACGTCATGGCTCGAGTCCCGGTCGCTGACGGTGCACCTCTGCAGTTCCCCCTGAAATTGAACATTCCTTGATCTGGAGCCGAGTGCCCGTGTTCCATCCCGCCCTGATTCCGCCTTCCATCGACGCCCGCATTCAGCAAGATGGTCTTTGTGGTTTTACAGGGTCAACTGATACCATTGAGAGTCTACCTTCTCTCGAGTCCTGTTTCCCGGCACTGGCCGACTGGGGCATTACCATGGACCAGCTTGTTCGCTCTCCGAGTGGAAGTGGGGTGGAAGAGACCACAGTGAAGAACGCAGGGCAAGAGGTGCACGAATTCGTGAAGCGGAGATGGAAAGAAAATCAGTGGGAAACCGCGTGGTTCGTCAACCCTCCGGTACGTTTTATGCGCTGCGCCTACTATTGTTCCTCTTCCGTGAGCACTCACTCCGCGTCTGTGATGCAGAGGTTACAAAGCATTCCGGGTTTAGCACATATCCATGTGTTTGCGCGGAGGAAAACAGCTGGAGAAGAGGTTGCCTGGTGTTCTTGATGATCGACATGCTGGAACCACGCACGATATCACAATAGATTTAGACATACAAGCATATTGGTTTTATACTTTGTGTGCGGCTCATTGTCGTCTCATTGCCAAGCGCCAAGTAGTCAGTCCCCATATTTCCGCTATTTCGAAATTATTATGAGTGCACTGAATTCTAGGGAAATACTGCCATCAAGCTCATGAAAAGTTTCCTCTCCCTGTCTTACCCCGTTCACACCAGCGCCTCCTCTCTTACCGTAGATATGGCGCCGTCGACCCAACACCATCAACGAAGACTCTTCAAGAATCAAAAGCCCTCTTGCCGTGTTAACGTCGCTGTCTAGATAGGGTACTTTTATGATGTCACAGGGCACTGCGAGCGCTTCAGCTGGGGTCTACATACACGAAGCATGATCAGGGATTAATCGGTTACCCCTGACCAGTCTTGTGTTTGCATTTTCGGTATACTCCATCTCCACAGGCACGAGTGGAACGGGTTTAAAAACGAGGCCTTGAGTGGTCTGAATTCAACTATCCCCTATGACCTATACTTGTGAAGGAGTACCACTCTGCCGCCTGAATCCGAATCAGACACCAAAAGTATGGACAACTCGATCAACCATCGACGTAATAGACAAATATGGTGATCTCCTCGACCCTCCGCACTCCACATCAGCCGCTCAGTGGTGGCCGCCCATCTTGTTTCTCCATTTCGCTCACCGTCTCTGATCTCCCAATTTTCTGTCTACATGGCCACCAAGACACATCACCCGCTCCCTCTCTGCGATGTGGTCACCACCGCATTCGCCGCCAGCCACCACGAGAACGGAACGCCCCAGCCCACTCCTCAACTCCCTTCCGAAGGCCCTGCCCGAACCCCAGTTCATGACCACCGCCCTATCTTGCATATAGCAACCCCCTCTCCGTCGACCGCCGCCAGAACCGCTCGACCCATTTCCTCAGTCCCTGACACACCTTCCGCTCGGACCGGACCTCCTCGATCTCTGTCGTATCAATTCACCCCTTCTAGCTCCCCCATTAACCTCTACTTCACCTCCCTCGATGCTCAGCACGGGAATCAGAAGCTGTTCGAAAACGACCTCGCTGAACTTCCTCAGTTCGCCTCCCAGCCCCGCTCTCAACGACGACAATCCACTTTCCGTGGGGCCCTGGAGTTGGTCAGTTCAAACATCGACAAAGACTTAATAGACAGGAAGGGAAAGGCACGTGAAACTAGGGGCCAAGACGAAAGTCGGACTTCCACAAGGTGGCTTGAGTCATCCATGGACGGAAAGCCTACTGTCATCTTTGAGCGGCCTCAGGACTCAGAACAGCCGGTTGAGGATGATACGCGTCTTTCCAGACATGACACTGCTGGTCTCATCAAACAAGACGATTCGCAGCCCAAGTATCCGCCCCAACCAGATATCCAACGATCACAGTCTCATCCTCTCCCGAGGTCAGTGAAGCGTTCTGGAGGCTCCGATAAGTGGGGCAAGTTACGTGCATTATTTCCATCCGTCATGCGACAGTCGCCCTCAACTACTACAACGCACGCCGTTACACCGCCGGAAGTGAACATTATCGATGAACTTATTACTGGCGGCCTCTCCAATTTAATGTTGGGCCTTTGGTTCGAGCTGGACGACATGGGCCATCGACGTGTCCCGGTTTTACTTCACCGGCTCCGTATCCGTATCAGCGATAGCCTGCATCCATCACACGCACACAAAGCTGTGTTTCGTATCGAGTGTGAATATGCGAACGGTGCTGCTCGATGGGTCATTTACCGGCAGCTTCGAGACTTCATCTCGTTGCATACTCATTACACTATATCTAATGCATTCAGCAGCCACAAGGATAAGCTTCCAGAGTTTCCGCGAACTAGTATGCCTTTTCACCTACACTCCGTGGCCTTCCTAACTACGCTGCCCGAAGGTCTACCGTACTTGAATTTCCTCAAGATCGGGAGCGGGGGAATCCAAACCCGTCAAGCAGACTTCGCATTATCACAACGTGAAGCCCTAGAAAACTATCTCATCAAGCTCATTCGTGCTGTGGTACGTTGTTATAACTATGGAAATGTCACGCGATTAAACGGCATCGTCTACCCGTCAGATGTTCCATCCGTCATCGAACAGACTATCGGGTTTTCTTGAACTCAGCGCCTTGTTCATATCCCTTGCGCAGGCAGGCGGAGTCCAATATAAAGCAGGCTTCCTACGTCTTGAAATCTCTGGAAATAACCCAGGACTTGGACGCAAAGCTACAAGTAGGAGAGATCGAAAGCAGTCTCGTTGGTGTGCTGTGCGGGATAGCTATCTAGTTGTTCTTGAAGAGCCCGGCGAAGTTAGTTGCATTTCTTTTCTATCGCACGCCTCTGATCAACGTAACAGTTGACTGTTTTGGATGTCTTCCTCTTGGACCCAGATTTCAAGATCGTACGTCCGATTCGTTACTATCGCAAAGGTCTCCACCTCCTTCGCCCGGAACCTGCGGACAGGGAGTTTCACACTGCAGAACTTATGCACGAAGTTCTATTACCTCAGGAGACAGAGGTTGACTGTGCGTCGGTGATGGACTCTATCACTGGCAGATTAACTAGAGCTCTTAATATTCGCCAACGATCGACACCGAATATGGACAATGTTGAGAACCAGGAGAATAAGTCACCCCCTCGGCCTAGGCATGCGCGACATGACTCGGCTTCTTCAGGGAGCTCAGTCGCATCCAACCTCTCACCCTCTCCGATGTTGGATCCCTCTACGCACGTTAAGCCCCTTCAAATCTCTCAGCCTCGACGAAATGGGCAAGTTAAAGAGCAGAATCAGCAACAGGACCAATCATTATCTGAGAATGAGCAACGGAAGCGAAAGAAGCGCTCTCAAGACGTTTCAAAGCACACGTTCTATGTCGAGAATTCACAGATGCGGCTCAAACTGTTTGCAAGGAACGAGGTAAGTACGGAGTCGGGCGCTCGGGTCATGACTAACGCTGCGCTTCCCTAGCGCCAAATGTTACAATGGATCACGGCGTTGGAGAAGGCTGCGGATATTTGTCAGTTTGTAACCAAGAATCGGTTCGGCAGCTTTGCGCCAGTCCGGATGGACGTGGCTACACAGTGGCTTGTGGATGGGGTTAGTTTACTGTCACGAGTTTTCATATCCAGTGACTTGACCTTCTCTGCAGCGCGACTACATGTGGAATTTGTCAAGAGCACTCATGATGGCGAAAGAGAGCATATATATTCATGATTGGTGGCTCTCGCCGGGTGTGGCCGATCACTCAGAGAATCATGTTCTTTCGCTTACCTATTGCAGAATTACAGCTACGACGACCAAGCAAAGACAAGTATCGACTGGATAGGATTCTGGAGCGAAAGGCGAACCAAGGAGTTAAGATTTATGTGATATTATAGTGAGTATCTAGCCTTAGTATAGACCTCATGTGCTCATACTGTCAACAGTCAGGAAGTGTCAAGCCGCACAACGCCGACGGATAGCAAGTGGGCAAGGCTTTATATCAATCTCGTCTTTCTCTGACACCCGTGCATCATATTAGTTACACGAAACAAAAGCTGTCATCGCTCCATGAAAACATCATGATCCAGCGATCCCCTTCGCATTTCCAGACGGGCACATTTTACTGGGCTCACGTGAGCTAATAAACTCTTGTCCACTTACTCCAGCATCGTTGATTTTTCATTGTTTCAGCACGAGAAACTTTGCGTCATTGATCAAACCATTGCCTTCACGGGCGGGATAGATCTTTGCTTCGGAAGGTCTGTGATACCATTCATACCACACTACATATTTAATTGCCTCTAGATGGGACACCCCACAACATGTCCTCGTTGACGACCCAGAACTATCGCTGTACAAAACAGAAATATGGCCAGGTTTGTTTCCGACGAGCTCACACCGGCAGGTCTGTGCTGACTTTTTCCAGGAAAGGACTACAGCAATCCGAGGGTCTTGGATTTCCACACTCTTCACAAACCTGAAGAGGACATGTACGACCGCTCCAAAGTTCCGAGGATGCCCTGGTATGTATTTACAGAAATAGGTATTAAAGAAGCTAATTCCGTACAGGCACGATGTTGGGATACAAGTTGTCGGCCAGCCGGCCCGTGATCTGGCTCGACATTTCATAGAGAGGTGCGCCAAATGCAAATCGACACGTTTTAATTGTTGATAGATAACACCAGATGGAATTGGTTGCTGCGTATCAAGGTATGGCATATTTGTGCATCTGAGATATCTTATCACGAAATCTCCGTTTGCGTAGAACCATACAAGGCTTATGCCATTTTTACTGCCTCCTCCGGAATTCAGACCTGGAGAACTGGAGGCCATGGGTCTCACAGGAACTTGCGAGATGCAAATTTGTCGTTCGGCTGGAGCATGGTCACTTGGCACACCAAATCGGACCGAACATTCCATCCAAGACGCATACATAGCAGGTCAGCCCTCCTGATGCATTCATAGGTATCGGTCCTGATCTGAAGCAGCGATTGACGAGTCGGAGCACTTTGTGTACATCGAGAACCAGTTCTTTATCACTTCGTAAGCATGCGCATCGTAGAGTTGAGAGCAGAGCTTATTTCCAAGTTGAAGGGCGGTCATCAACGACGTGAAGATCGAGAATGGGATTGGAGATGCTCTTGTTAGACGAATTATTCGTGCGAAACGAGAGGACACTCCGTGGAAGTGTTGCATCATCATACCGCTATCCCCTGGGTTCCCATTTTCGGTAGACCATAGCGATGCTAGTGCGGTGTGTATGCCTGATTCTGGGTATACCCCCAAACCTGAGGCAGTAATTTGACAGATACGAATCATACTTGACTGCCAAAACCGTACTCTGTTCCGAGGGGAAAGCTCGATTTATGAGAGACTGCGGGCAAATGAAATTGAGGTAAGTTCAACCCCCCTTGATTCACCTCTCATCCTAACTTCCATTAGCCTGAGGATTATATTCGTGTGTTCTCCTTGCGAAATTGGGGCAAGATGCGTGATGGGGTCTTGACTACTGAGATTGTAAGCCACCCAATGCTGAATGTGTTTCCGTGGGTTAATGACGGTTTCAGGTGTACATTCATGGCAAGATCTGCCTTGTTGATGACAGGCTCGCGATCATTGGAAGTGCGAACGTCAACGAGCGATCCCAGCGGGGTGATCGAGATTCAGAAGTAGCGGCTGTCATCCGAGACACTGACATGATCGAGGGGTAGGTCGCGGTGACCCTTATTTCTTGCCGACCTCTCGGCTGATCTGCTTGGGTGCAGAACGATGGCAGGTAGTCCGTTCGAAGTAGGGCGATTCGCACACACGCTTCGGGTCCGGCTGATGCGAGAGCATGTTGGAATTGACGTCGATGCCCTCACTGACGAAGACAACGCATCACATGAAGAACTGTCATACCACGAACGACCTCAGGAACAGTGGGACCCGAATGCTGAACAAGAGTCGCCCGGTTGTCAAGTTACGGAACTTGCGCATGAGCGACCATTCCGTGATGCATTGCATACGGTGGCGCATAGAATCAAAGAAGGTACACGATTTCTCTACTCGTGACTACTGTCTTGCTGACCTGACAATCAAGGTGCTCAAGCTGCAGAGCACGCTGTCGCCGAACCGGTGTCAAAAGTGGTCCATCCATCTGTGGCTGATGGCGAGACGCACGACTCTAGTTCAAAGAGAGAGGGTTCACCGGTTCAGGAGGGTCATGTGGTATGCCCTCTTGATGAAGAGAGGCCCATCGGATTTACTAGCGTGGGAGTCCCCGTAGTTGTGGATAAAGCCCTTGACCATCCACCAGCGGCTCAGGAAATCGGGGAACCATCCAGCGCTGACCGGCCGAGTGCGCGCGAAGATCAGGAGCCTGGCTCGGGCTCTGATACGCCATTCG